>CM028910.1:25116817-25146817 GCA_016801845.1 Polydactylus sextarius
CACACACACACACACACACACACACACTGAGATCACTATCTCAGGTAATTTCATTGTCACTGTTTTTACAAGAGTGTGTGTGGGTGTGTGTTTGGCTCTTTAATCGCTCTGTGCAGGGATGAGATAGTAGAATAGACCTGTGTGTGTGTGTGTGTGTTACCGTTAGCAACCCTGCAGTAACCGAGGGCAACAGCCGAGCAGCGTTGTCATCACGGCGCTGGTGATTTATGTGTGTCGTTCTCTAGATCTTATTAAGTGTCACTCACAGTCACACCTCTGACTGTGTGTGTGTGTGTGTGTGTGTGTGTGTGTGTGTGTGTGTGTGTGTGTGTCATCTACAGTGTTACTGTGTGGTGTCAAGCACACACATATACACACACACACACCAGCAGCTCGTTCACAGCAGCTGACAACAGCTGGACATGAGGAAACGTCTCAGATGTGTAGCTGCTTCAAACCTTCTTTTATAATCAAATTCACAGAGATGAGAATAAATAATTTAACAGAAAAATATCTGATATAATATAATCTCAGTCCCTCCAGGATTTCAGGCCTTTTTTGTGGTTGTTGAGGCCTAATTTACCTGATTTCACAGCAGCTTTTCTGAAAAATTACAAGGAAAGTTGTGGTGTTTTTAGTTGTTTTGTTGCAGTAAAAAATCTCAGTGTTTCTCTGTGACAAAGTTGTTTCTCAATAGACGACATAACAATATAAAATAGTTTTCCTCCACTTTCTGCCCAGTTACTGTTTCTCTTGGTCCTTAGCAGTGATGTTGAAGGTAAATGTGACACTTTTTATCTCATGTTTCCTGCATCTTCTAAAAGAAACAAGGAAGTGATTCACTGACGTTTAGATCAGTGTTTACCAGGAAACATTGATGGTTGGTTGAATTTGTGTTAATAGTTAAATCCTGAAGGAAACGTCTGGAGTTATTTAGTTATTTTACATTTTCTTTGACTGTAACTGGTTATAGGTAGTCACCAGTCAAAGACCTGAGGAATATCCACAATAATTGCAACATGATGAAATCCTGGATGTGGAAAGAGTCTCCAGTTTCTGACTCAAACTGAGCAGTAAATGATTTAAAACCTCATCACCTTTGTCATCAGTGAAACCTCACGTGATGTTTTGCTGCTGCTGCAGCCGTCGTTGGCTGAGTGTTTTAAAAAAAACGTTGCTTCCTGCAAATAGTTAAGATTTGCACACAAACCGTGTGTCTCCGTCTCCTTTTCAACTGTATCTGTTGTTGTTGTTGTGTTTAAATCTCCAGATGTTAAAGAGCTCAGAGGTGACACTGTGGATTTTTTTCTCATTTTTTCCCTCATGTTGTACCAATCATTACACAGCTCAGTATATAAATAATTGATCTTCCATCACATCTTTGCATAGTCATCGTCATAGTCATGGAAACTGGCTCCGTGTGACCTCGAGTGTCGTCCTGCTTGTCACTGATCCTCCAGCTGCTGATCAATAACAGCTGAAGGCAGCTTTCTCTCTTTCTCTCTCACAGTCGGTTTGATTTAGATTTTTACAGCCTCATCTCATCTCATCTCTCTACCTCTTTAAACAAGAACATCCTAATCTCTTCACTGTTTGTGTAAATACTTATGTTTCCTTTGTGCAAATACAGGAAAAAAAAATTCCTGCTGTTCTCCAGATGCAGTGATGCACAATATATTACAGCCATTTGCAACTTTCTGCTGCAGCCGTTTTTCATAATGAGAAGGTCACAGAATAGTTAAGAATTTTTGTGTCTTCTTTAAATAATAATAATAAAAAAAAGCTTATGTAGCAGAAATCTGTTGATGAAGCAGCTGTAATTTATAGACGAGCTCCTTCTTTCACCTCCAGGCCTCCAGACTCCATTTAACATTAAACTCTAGGATTCATTACTGACGATAATTACAATACTCACCACTGCATTTTTCATGATTAGGTCGTTCGGTGTTTCTTCACCAAGAGACGTAATAAGAGTCTTAACTGCAGACGTGTCTTTGGAAAGATGCCATCTTTTATTTTATCTTTCAGAGCAGCGGAGGAAACATTTCATCCTCCTCTACCTCATCAAAACCACCTTAATAAAGAGTCTCAAACCTCTGATTATTCAACTAATTCTCTTAATTGTTTTGTTATGTGAGTGTCTGACTGTTCAGACAAGGTTTTTTTTTTTTTTACCACAAACACTCACTGTTCACAAAGGTCAGATCTTTTCCCATCAAACGTCGTTGTTAATAAAGAAAAGCTCGTTTCCAGTTTTAATGTTTTAATGACGTTTAAGGGAAAAGAAAAACGAGATATTTGCCAAAATCTTTGTTGACGATCCTGTTTGGAGCAAATTAATCAGATGTGTGGTGTTGATACTGATCCCGAAAATCTTTGCTGGAGTCTGAGGAATCCTGGGATTTCCCCTCGGGGTAAAGTCTGTGGTTTTTAATTGAGCTTTTATTTCTTTTTTCTTTTCTTTTTTTTTCCTCCTCCGTCATCACCCTCCTCCTCCTCTTCCTCTTCTTCTCATATTTTCATCTTTCTGTCATTGTAAGTGAGGGTGGGGGGTCTGCTGAGCTGTTTGATCTATTTACATGAGCACCAGCTTCCTCTTATTAAGCGTCACACGCCGTCTGTATGTTTGATGCGTGTTGTTACGTGTAACATTATAAAACAAGACACAGATTGTACACACTCAGATTCACCTTATGATCTAACACTTGTGCATCTTTCCAATCAATATAAGCAGTTTCCATGGTGATAGTGTCTTTCTACTTATGTGAGCAACACAAAGCGGCAGCATGAGATGTGATGAGTTTTATAAAACAGATTAGTGTAGCAGACAGAGAAGTTAACCTCCGGCTCGGTTGTGATTTCTAAACGTTTGCTCGGCGTTTGTTTTGTGCAGCGCAGTGAGCTTCCTCTGGAGCATGTTAAACATCAAAGAATTGGAGAAAAAATGTGTAAACGGCCCACCCACCAGTAAATCAACTCGCTGCTCAGACTTTACAGTCAGTCAGTGTTTGTTGCAGGAACAGTTATGCACAAATAGCAGATAGCATAGCGACTTAACTAGATCCAGATATCAGGTTCTTTTATTGTGTTTCCATGAGCTGGATCTTTACAGTGACGATATGAAGCCAGTGAGACGCCTTCAGGTGCTTTTATAGTTAAGTTACAACATGATAAATGTTAGAAATGGGTCAGTTTGTTGTGATATATGATGTATAAATATAATAAATAATCCAACACTAGACTGCATCATAAACCTCCTGACACTTGTTAACCTCCTGCATCATCTTTTAAACTGATACATATGCACATTCATTCTTCCTGTATCTGTTGCTCTGCAGTAACAATCCTCCGTCTTCTCTTCTCTGCACCCGCAGCAGAAACAACCACCTCAGTAACGATGCATCTCATCCTAAACCATAAACTGTAACAAGTGAACTGGTAATTATTTCCTCCGTATCCACTCAAGGCTACTAAATACCTTCAATACAGTAGGTTTTATTGGTTCTCCTCTGCTTCATATTTTCGTATTTGAAGTGACCTAATTTTCCCCATGAGGATGTGAAGTCTCAGCCCATCTTGAATTAAACATGCAGCTCTTGATCTGTTGATGTTTTTTGCGATTGGCTGCATATTTAATATCTAATAGAGTGAAAAACATGTCACATTATCAGTTATCAGGGAAACCGTGTGTGAGAGGACATAAAATAGATGGTTAATTAGAGTCATTTGTGAAGGGATCTGACTCCAGACCAGCGTTAGTAAACGTGGCTCCAGAGGTCGCGGTCTGTTCAGATCCAGATCCAGATCTCTGCTCCTGCTCCGGTTCCCATCGTCCTCTTCTCTGGCTGCCAGAAGCAGAAATGTGTTTGTGTTTCTTCAGGGTGTGGACTCAGTGGTTAGTGAGTTGGTGGCTGATTGTATTAGTTAGAAAAGCTGGTTTGGAACATGGAGACATGGAAAAAATATGACTCATGAACTGTTGTTTCTTCTTTCTCTCACTTCATCTTGTTTAAGATCCACCCACTGCAGCACCCCACACAGACAAAATGATGTGACACTCACTTAAAAAAAAAACCCACTACAGAGAAGAGACGACGAGGAATCAAACTCAGACTCAGTTATGATATTTCATTTCCAACTCTCACGCTACTCCACCCACTTTATCTTTATATTCAAGTAAAAATCCTCAACTTGCGTCTTTTAGCAACATGTGTAGGAATGAATTCAGACAAACTACCGTTTGTTTAATCTCTCAGGTTCATATTTGCACAGTCATTTTGCAACATTGGTGCAAACCACTAATAACAGTTAAGATCAAGACTGAATCAGTCTTTAATAAAATGTCTGAGATGAAGATGAAGACTGTGATGAGTCTGCCAGACGATGAGCTCATGTCACTGATGGTAAAGTGTCTCTAGTGTCTCGTATCTGATGTTCAGCATGATGGACTGTAACTGTGGGAAAACTGGGGCAGGAGAGCAACACACACACACACACTTACACAGATCTGGGGCAGAAAGTACAGCTGCACATGTCTCCTCTGTGTCGTCTTTGTGCAGTTATGCCGGTCGTGTGGTCGGCAGCTCGTTAAAGGCCCAGAGGGAAAACCCAGAGATGACGGTCCGTAATTCAGATCCTGTCCTGAAGGGGGCGAAGCTGAGACTAGAGGAGGTGACGCAGGTGAGTAAAGACTCATAATCACCTCAGACATTTTGATTGTTTTTGTTTTTTTACTTGTTTTAAACTGAATATAAACGATGATGAGTCTTAGTCGTGGTAGTGACCTTTAGTCTAGCGCCACCATCTGGTTTGATTTCACTCTTCTTTAATCTTCATGTTTTTATGTGAATCTTCATTTAATTCACAGTAAATCTAATGAAGCAGGTTGTCATGAAATGTAATGAAGTCGACTGTTTCCTACGGTGGCCGACAAGGTCCAAGCGCACTGCTCAGTACGAGTCAGTCAGAGAAAACAGCTTCAGCTACACAAACGATGCAAATACACAAACTCAAACACAAGTTTAAACGAGGTATAAAACGGATACCTGGTGGAAAAAAAAAAAAAAAAAAAAACTCGCTGCAAGAAACAAAGACACATGCATCATCATGAAATGTGCTGCAAATACAGAAACGATGCAAACCAAGAAAACATCTACAGATATAAGGACACTCTCAGTGTAACAGTTACACTGAGATCATAGGTCATAGGTCTCTCCACTGAGCTGTTACACTGAGAGCGCCCTCTGCAGGTTTGGAGACTACAACTTCCATTGTAGTGACTGGTTATGCAGCGTTTTATATCTGCAGATGTTTTCTTGGTTTGCATCTTTTCTGTATTTGCAGCACATTTCATCATGATGCATGTGTCTTTGTTTCCTCCAGAGACGATTTCAAGTCTGGACACAAGCTTTTCTTTTCTTCTTTTCTTTCTTTCTTTCTCTCTTTCTTTCTCCCGTTCTTTCTTTCTTTTCTTTCTTTCTTTCTTTCTTTCTATCTATCTAACCGACAATTTGTCATAATCATGATAAAGTCTGAAATGTCTTTGCATCAGAAAAATGAACCTACTTCATTTAATCCGTCGTAGTTGAACATTAACATTCAGTCTATAATTCTGACCTGAATACATTTACTGAGCTGGTGAACATTATAACATTATAACGTTACTTTTCATTGATAATTCATCAGATATCCAGTGTATTTCAGGCTGCC
The DNA here is from genome assembly GCA_016801845.1 of Polydactylus sextarius. Classification (NCBI taxonomy): domain Eukaryota; kingdom Metazoa; phylum Chordata; class Actinopteri; family Polynemidae; genus Polydactylus; species Polydactylus sextarius. The sequence goes on from CM028910.1 coordinate 25,122,527, forward strand.
CAGCGGTCTTTAGTTTTAGACACATAGATGTAGATAAAATCAGGGAGTGTGGATGATTTGATTTTATAACTCAGAGCGAACAGTTCGGTCTTGACTCTGAGTCGTATCCAGGTGTTTAACATTCAGCTCCGACCGGCTCATAATGGACTGAATTATTCATGTCTGTGTTTTAAATAATGATGCTATTGTTGGTTTGATCTTTAGTTTTTATTATCAGTGAAATATTAAGATCGACCTCTTGCTACGATGCACAGTTGGTACAGCTGCAGCGTGTGTGTGTGTGTGTGTGTGTGTGTGTGTGTGTGTGTGTGTGTGTGTGTGTGTGTGTGTGTGTGTGTGTGTGTGCTGTTTCATCCAATAAACTTGAATGTCAGCTGAATACACAGATGCAGATAATAAAAGTCCAATAATAATTTCATTAATTCACTGATCGAATCTGATCAGAAGCAGATAAAATCACATATTTATACAAACATTTATCCATAAAATGTTCCATCAAGGTGGTTTGGTGGTTTTTAGCTCGTCAGGTTTCACAGAAACTAAATAAAATCAGGAATGAAAACATAATAAACGTGTTGGTGTGAACGTCAGCTGCTGAAACAAAACAGTTTTTATTCTTTTAATTTTTGAAACTTTGAAGAAAAAAGAAACATTTCTTCTCTGGATGTTTCTGATGAAAGTGATTATGACACAGACTGATGGACAAATGAAACTTTAACTGTACTGAGAAGAAACACGTGGCGGTTTGAGGATGAGGTCATTCTTTATTTTTATTCTTGTTATTATCAACACATTCCTCGGGAAGAACAAAGTCAATGACGCATGAGTTCGTCTCAGATATTTTCCATATTTATCCTTCAACCTCGCGGCTCATGGACACGTCTTCATATTTGTGTTTTTTTATTTTGTTGTCGTTATCTGAAGCAGCTGGTCGCAGCTGTTTGCAACAAACACTCCATCAGGAGGAAAACGTGTCTTTGTTGTCGACTATTTTCAGCAGCAGATTTTTGTTGTTGCCAGCAAGAATCTGTAGCAGCAGGAACCGGTTGAGGATGAATGTTTGTCACAACGACGCGTCGCATCACTGAGCTCCAGTTGTTACAGGTTCAGCATCAACAATGGACTGAACAGAGAGATGAAATATTAGATTATGTTAGAATTAATATTTACAGAAGATCAAAAGAAAACCTGACCGTCTTTGTTGTTTTTTTGTCTTGAGTATTCATATAAAATCACACTAGTTGACATCCGCTGTTTCTACCGTTTATTTTCCTTCATTTTGCTGTTGAAGCTTTTTCTTTGCTTCGTCCAATTTTGGTGGCAGCTCCATTAATCATGTTACATTTACATGGAGGGGGAAGTGTCAACTCAGCAGTCTCCTCCTCCTCTGCTGTGAACACAAACACACACCTCACATGCATCATGTAATCATTTATAGACGATGTCTGCTTCCTCAGGACCATTAATTTAATGTAACCTGTTCATGTTGACCGTGTAAAACACTGAATCACCTGTAATTCAACACAGACATTGACTGGGATGGCAGGAAAAGTCATATATATATATATATATATATATATATATATATATATATATAAAAAAACTGGTTGTAGCTATGGACTGGATTGATGACATTAATGTTAACGAGACTCAGCAGGAAACAGAGTAGAATGAGATCAGATTCAACGCAGCTCATCTGAATTGCAAAAACTATCTCCAGTTCCAAGAGGCTGCGTTGTCTTTCCATCCATCTGACAAATTGATAAGATGCACAAAAAAGAAACACGACGACATCCTTTAAACAAGTTCAGAGTCACCTTAGTAAAGACGTGTGAGGCTGGAGGCTGAGTGTGTGTGTGTGTGTGTGTGTGTGTGTGTGTGTGTGTGTGTGTGTGTGTGTGTGTGTGTGTGTGTGTGTGTGTGTGTGTGTGTGTGTGTGTGTGTGTGTGTGTGTGTGTGTCGCTCTGCTGGAGGAAACCGTTCATCTGAGTCGTTCACGTTAATGATCGTCATTTATTAATTATTATTCATGACTGTCGTGGAGCCGTTTACACACTGGTGCTGCCGTGAAGAGAGGAAGAGGAAGACGAGATGAAAGAGGACAAAGAAACATCCCTGGAATTTAAATGATTTTATTTCAGATGTCTCCATCTGTCTTTGAGTCTCCTCTTATCGTTCATTGTTCCTCTTTGTACATTACATGTTAATTAGACCTTTTGCAGCAGGGCCTAGTGTTTCACGGAGGCTCTACCCTCTAATGGGAATCTATTAGTGTCGCCATGTCATTTATCTTCGCAATTAAAACGTGTATGTTCATGCTCGGCCAATCAGGAGGAGCTTAATCAACCCTGTGAGGTTTGGCCTCGTAGTGAAAGGGTTGACGTCTCTGCACCTTTTTTTTTCTCTTAAGTGACAGTAAATGACGACGTAGATGAGGATGACGTCATTAGAGGGTAGAAGGTTTCGTGTGTGTGTTGCTCCTACGAATGGCGTTCGTCTGAATCCTGCAGCCGGTGGGTTTAGTTTAGTATAAAGACTGAAAACACAACTTGATTGTCGAAAGGAGGAAACGTGTGGTTGATAATGTGCCACAGTTTCTTGTAAGGGTGGGTGGTATAAACGGTAAAAACAGTCAAATCGGTATGCGATATACCTGCGTATCACGATAGGTCATCACATCATCAAAATGTGTCACAGTTTGGAAAAGTGGCTGCGAGCAGTGAGATCATGGAGGAAGAGGAGCTCGTCAAAAGGACCAACGTCCATAATATGGTCAACATGGTTTGGATTTAACCTCTTCTTCCCTGGCGGCCCCGGTACCGGGATAGAGTGGGTCACATCCGATTTCACAGTGTTTAACATCAGCTGTGCTGCATAAACATCAGCATGTTTAGTTTCCTTCAGAATTGACAGAATTTCAGCTAAAATCTCATATAAACCATTTCTATAACAAACAAACAGCTAAAGATACAAACAATTAAAAGACCAAGTAAACAAACTCCACAAAAAGACGTCAACACAAACCACGACCCCCATTCTCTACACGGCGCTTTGTAAACAAACAAACAACGTCTCTGCTGAGAGCAGAGGTCTGTAGATTATAAAACTACAAGTTTCATCAAGATCCAACTAAAACTGACTGAATTAGACAGTGACCAAAGACCGTTGGATAAACGATCATAAAACCTGTCAGACCTTTGTTGTCTTGTTTACAACGTAAATCCACAGTGATAACGCCTCATTTTCTAAACAACTACATCTCCCATGATGCTTTGTGAGCAGCTGTCGGTCAAAATGGCTTTTCCTGCCTGGTAACAGGTTGTGATTGGACGAGACTCTACTCTGGATCACCTGCATGTCCCGCCTTATAACTGGAGATTGGTTAAATTGACATAAATGCGGCTTCTAATTTTATGCTACTCACAAAGTTTTCTGTAATTTTTTCTATAATTGCAGTTTTGCACAATGTAAAATAATAGTTTAGAAAACAACATCCTGTTGGAATGACTTTACTATGGTGATATGGTACCGTTCAGAAACAGTTAAATTAAAATTTACATACCAGAGTTTACTGCAGTATATACCATCTACTGTCTACTGTTTAAATTATAGCACAATATAAATCTGAGGCCTCATCTTCCACCTGTAGTTTCTTGGTTCGATGCATAAATTCCCTGTTGTCAGTTTAACAAACCTGCAGCAACGAGGATTCAGCAGAATCGTTTAATATGTAAAGTTTTAGGATCATCAACCTGCGCCTGCTTTAATTATGTTTTGTTATATTTTGTGTCTTTATTGGAAAACAACAAGTAATGAGAGACAGGACAAGGTTGTGCAAACATCGACCGTTTCACTGTGAAAACGTTTACAGACGTTTTATTTGACCTTAACGGAGCAAATATTGAAGCAAATTATCAGAATAAAACTGTTTCCAAAGAGGAAATGGTTGTCAAACGTGAGTGGGAGTGTAATTAAATCTTTCAAAAGCTCAGCACTCGGTTGCTAATATCCTATGTTTACGTGTTATTAGTTAAGTTTGTTCACATACACAAGACAGGATGTAAACACAAACATTAAATGACACATACATAAAGCTGTTTGTATAGATTGTACAGAGTGTAAATGTTGTGATAAATGCTGTTTCTAGAGCTGTTATCATGATTTTAAGATACTGAGGTTGTGTTTAAACTTAATGTATCTAGCTTTAATAAAAGTCCACAAAAGTTGCAAAGCCACAACTGGAGGTTTGCAAAGGAGGAGAAATATGGTGCACGACACAAACATTTGATCTTTTGTGTTTTTTGATTCGTTTATATTCCAGCGCACACGATATTTTCTAAAAAAAATCTGGTAGTTTTGTTGCAGGAAAGAAAAGAGATGTTTACATTCTCTGTTTTTGTGGGTTTTTGTTTTAAAATATGCAAACAAAAATAAGCTTAAATGAGAGCAGATATTTCCACCGTGGTTTTCTCCTCCTTCCATTAATTAGAGGAGAAACTAGTCTGCCTCCCTGGAATCATTTCACTTGCAGTCTGCTGGTTTCACAGGAGACTTTTCGATGCCACATGGCTCAAGTTGTGTTTAAATTCAACCCTTTCCACATGATTAAGAAAACACAACCCTGGTGGAAACATCGCTGTAATATATTTTCATCCTCCCTCATTTACAGTCCGATGACATGATGGTGAATCACCAACACAGAGTCTCGTCTGTCTCCGCGTCCCCTCGGACATGCTGTCATATAATAACCTTGGTTCCCCTTGTTTCCACACCTACTGTACGGTGGAGGCCAGATGTCGCTCAGTATGCGTCCACACATCATCTGTGTGTGCAGGAAATAGACCCGGCCCACCGTTCAACTGATCTCAGACACGTGATCATGTGTTAAAGCATCAAACTAAAACACTAAACCACTAAAAATAGGATGTGGAGTTTTAAAAAATGGTTGTAATTATACAATCTAACAGTTCACTTTGTTCTATTGTGATATAAATCATTGATATAGATATTTCAGTCATGTATATATATATATATATATATATATAATAAAAGTTATCTGAGGCCATAATAAAATAACATGAAATGTCACTACAATACATCTTTTTTTCTTTTATAAAAGCGGTGGTCGTTTCCCTTATCTCTGTCCTCAGCAGGATTTTATATATTACCCACTGTAACTCTCTACAACACATTCATCACCAACTGAACCAATTATGTGCTGCTGTCATTGTGTATACATGAAAACATAATAACTCCAAACTTGGCCAAAAACTTTATCCCTCCTTTTTCTTTTTTTTTTCTCCAAAAATAATGAACAAATGACACAACTTTGGATCAGAATAAAAGAGATCTGTTTAAATCCCAGAGTATTTTATTATCATTAAATAAGATATGGGGTTTTTATTGGGCGTGACAGTTATGTAACACACCACAGCGTCGGAGCAGTGAAGCGTATGGATTCACACACACAGATAACATGACCTCAATTACCCTCCACTCTGCCCTGTGACCCGGGTTTCTGTGTGTACACACACGTTTCATATGTTTTCATGTTCGTTCTTGTAGTGACACGATTATTGAAGAAATAGTTTGACGTTTTAGCAGATAAACTTATTTGCCGTCTTGCAGAATATTAGATGAGGTGATCAATACTTTTCTTTCATACTCCATCAGTTGGCAAAGCTCAGCAATAAAGACTGGAAACACCTCATCAAAGTCTGGGCCAAGGTACAGACCTGCACACAAGCTCTCAGTCAAACATGGTTGTAGTTTGGTTTTTGGATGTAACATCAGGTTCACTCTGTTTCTCATCTTTATCCAAAGTTAGACTTGGTATTTCTGCAGCTGTCAGATTCAGTTTGTTATGTTTGTTATGTTTCTGAGGTCACATTAAAGTGACGTCCAGAGAAACATGAACCAGAGTCTATTTCACCATGAATATGGAGGAACAACCTTCATCACCAGTTGTTATAAAACCAGACGTTGGGTAAGTCTTGTAAAACAGTGTTTTTAATAAACTCTGGGTTCACTTACTAAGTTATCAGTACTTCAGTTTATGTGTAGGGACCCTATTCATGCTACTGCTGAAGTGAAGTGATATTTTGAGCTTTATTAGTGGTTAAAAAATGACAATTTAGATACGTTTGTCTGACTGCCCCATTTACTTTCATTGTTAACTATTTGGTTGTGAAAACAAAAGACGGTCAAACTGGATATTACTTCAACCAACGTAACATATCTGTTGAGGGGAGGTTGACCCTGGGTTCATGTTACTCTGGACCATCACTTTAATATTTGTGTGTGTGTGTGTGTGTGTGTGTGTACGTTCATGTGTGTTTTCGTCAGGAGTTGTTAGTTGAGCTCGGCTGGACGAGTAAAACCAGAGGACGGTTGGAAGAAGAAGAGGAGGAAGAAGGAAGCAGCGCTCAGGCAGAGAGAGGCAGTGGAAATGACTGCGATGATGAAGATGGTTGTGAAGCATCTGGAGAGAACGGTGAGTCACATACACACACACACACACACACACACACACACACACACACACACAAAACCAGGAGGAGTAAACATTAGCAGCTCTGCAGCCACACACTCTTATACTTTCTGCTTATGCAAATACACAGATCCTGATTTCCGATTCATATACAACACAACACGTCCTATTCACACACACACACACACACACACTTCTAATCCTGCAGCCTCCACATATCTTGTGCCAGCAGGGAAATGCCCAGAGGGAGGGATAGTACTGAGAGATGGATTCAACCGTCCTCTCTCTCTCTCTCTTTCTGCTTCTCTCAGCAGTTTATTTTTCCTCCGCGGCCTCAATATAAAGGATGCACTAACAACCAGGTCGCCCCAAAAACAGAAATAAAAAAAATAAAAAACTGTAATTATTCATTTAGCTCCTGACTTATTCATGGTGTCTGTGCTTATACATAAAACATGTGTGTCACAGGGAGATGTGGGGACCCCGCCGAGCCTCGAGGCGATCCCTCCCCGTCATTTTAATTGTTGATGAGACGACCTCGCTCTGTGTTGAGGTTATTTTGACCAAATGTGATATTTTCTATTCTTAACCTGGAAGAAGTTTCAGGGCAGATTGTTTCCCCACAGGTGGGAAACGTGTTTGTGTTATATTTCCTGTACTGTGAGGTAAAACGAGTATTCAGCTAAAAAAAAAAAAAAAATTCTCTTTAAATTGCGCTGCCCTTTCCACTCCGAGATCTGTGTACGGGAACATTGTGTAGTTGTTGTATTGTTGTAAAAATCCTCTGGTTTTGTGGTTTTTCACAATAAGCTGCATGTCACCTTGACTCTAAAAAAGGCACAAAAGTTTATTTACACAAAATCTTTCTGCACAAGCAGTTTTATTTAAGTTGAGTTTTCAGAAACTTACAGACAGTTTGTTACTGGAGCTGAGAAGGAACTTGTTTCCCCACAGGAAGTCAAGACAGACAGGAAGCAGGTAGATTATAGATCTGGATGATGATACAGGAGACACAGTCAGGTGTTGGAGAGGTTTACAACGGCAAACAAAATTCTGAATACATCAAGGCTGTAGTGGCTTTATGACAAGTGAGTCTCAGTCTCTGTCGTGATTGTTGGCGACTTGTGTTCCCATGATGTGGAGTCTCAACAACTGGTCTGAGACCTGTAGTGTTCACACTACAAGACTTGTCAGTGATTGACTCCCGATCACACCGTGACGTCACCAAACTCTACGTCTGGTCACGTGAACTAGACAGGATGTAGCTGCTGCTTCTCACCGTGATTTACAGCCGTTTATTGTTGACGAGCACCGGTGAAGACGCTGCCTCCGACACAGACTAAACCGCTAAACCGGCGTGTAAACATCACCATGGCAACACGCTGGTTTTCACAGTGGAGCTGAAATCAGCGGCAGACCTCCCCCGGTACCGGGTAACATCTGGATCAGACGCGGGGGAGTTTGTAGAAAGTGAAAATGAAAGAAAAAGCGTTAAAACGTCAGACTTTTAAACGTGGTTGTGAGTGAATCAGTGAGACGGCAGCAGCATTTATCTCACATCCCTCCTCTGATTGGCTGTCGCTCTTTGTCAGTCTCTTTAGACTCCTCCAGTTTTCTAACATGACAGATCCAGTCCCAGTCTCAGACCAGGTCCCGACGGCCTCTGATGGAGTCGTTAGGGCTGTTCACACATTATGATCATTAACTGATGATTCACCAACCATCAGAGGACCAAGTCCACCAGACACCACCACTGGAGATGATGGTGGAGTCAACTGGAGTCAAACTAGTGTTAACTAGGGTTTAGTAAAGGAGACAAGTCGTTGTTGCTGCAGACGATGGTGAATAAAACTTATTGTTTACGTTCTTCCTACTTTAATCATAATTATTATTAAGTGTGTTCACATTTACAAGAGTCTCTATGGACCTGAACAAGTATTGGTGGTAAACAAACATGTAGCATGTATGAAAACATAGATATCTTTATAAATATATCTCATAAAACAAGCTGCAGTGAACAACAGCATATAATTTCAAACTGTTTTGTATAAATTGTGCAGATTGTAAATGTTACTGTGATAAAAGCTGATGATTGATGTTTGGAAATGTGTTTCCAGGGTTGTTATCATGAGTTAGACTTTACTGTCTTTGTTTCTATAAATTCATTATTTCTTTTTGACTCCAACCAAACGCCTGAAGGACAAACAGCTTCATCTGTGTGTGTTGTGGAAATCTTTCGCTCCATGTCGATGTTTCACTGGAAAAACACATATGTTGATTAACAGTTGAAGAGACCCCACCACCTTTATACCATATAGACGTTTCCATTACACAAAAGGCTGGTGACTGGAAGTTCTCCAGTTAAACTGGTGACGTTGAATCGTTAACATCATTAACGTCACAGCAGCGTTTCTTTGTTTGTTTGTTTGTTTTTGTGAGTCATAATTCAATAAATAACTTCCACATCATCATCATCATCATGACCTCGTGACCTTTGACCTGAGACCATTTTACCTCGTGATCACAACCTCCTGGTGTCATCATCGAGTGATGAGCTCTGCCCCCCCGGGGGCAGGATGTACCAGGGTCAGAGGTCACTGTCAGGGATTAGTTTGACTCTGGAGTCACGAGTCCACGGTGACGTAAACTCAGCTTGTTAGTCCTCCATGTGTTTCTCTGTAGGTCAGTGGTTCTCTGACGCCTCTGGACTTTCTCACTTTTCGCTGTCACAGCTTCAGGATGTCGCGTCTTTGTTGGAGAATATTAAGTGTAAATAAAAATAGTGTGAAACAACCTTCACTGATAAAGCAGAGCAGCCTGTGTTAGTACGAGACCGTAAAGTGAGGAAACTCTGCCAAACGCTCACTCACATCACCGCTGCTCGTTAAGCTCATCGCACCGATGGTGATAAGTGAATTAACATTTTTATCTGCTCAGCTTTATTTTTTATCATCGGGACAGAAATATTCACAGTTTAAAGAGACTCAACTGTCAAACCTGAAGTAAAAGAAACAAGATAAAAAGCTTTTCTTCAGTTTTCTTCAATCCTGGTACTTGATAATGATGAAGTGTTGATGAAGCCAAAAGATGAAATATTCCCTTGTTCATGAAACGTATATTAAAGCAGCAGTATGTTTAGATTAATACGTCACATTCAGGAATCATGTTCATTTAAATCCTGACATCACTGACAACAACAGTAACAGCCACAATATTCACATTTTAACATCAATCACGTTAATGTGGATTATAAATGTCTGACGTTACTGAAACTAAAAGGCGTCGCTACGACTCCTAACAACGTCTGGACAGAAGAAGAAACCAACTTTAAAACACGTAGGACATGAAGTGTTTAGGAGCGGTGGTGCTTAACATGGCGCTCCATTAGCATTAGCATTATAGCTACCAAGTGCCGCAGTGCTTCCAACTCTCACACAATGAGCACAAGACGCACACTTTTGACACCTGACGCCAGAAAAAAATGTTTATCTATAATCTGATGTGAACGTTGAGTCTGATGAACGCCACTTACAATCAATTAATTACGTCTTCTACTAGAATGAACTGGCACAAAGACAAATATAGACGCGGTGTTTGCTCCTTTACTCCAGCGTTTGGTGGTTTCACACCTCGACCTTCAGTCGTGTCCTTAGTTAAAATAAGCTGGGTGCTAGTGTCCCAGGTCTACACCAGAGACCTGTGTGTTCAGATAGTCAGACCACCAGCCTCTGGATCAGCCTTCAACCAGCCCCCGTTTGTGAAGACGTCACCAACAGCCCATTTTCAAACAGGACGGAAGGTTCAAGCAAAAACAAACGACAAGTAAACAATCGATTCTGTCTCTGTTTTTAATTGTAGTTGTAGCAGATCTACATGGGTCTGTTGTAAGAAGTTAGCTTGATAACTGCCGCTAGCATAGCTCGTACTGCGACTGCAGTTTCTAAAGTTTTTCTCAGACAGGGCAGCTCTCTGGATGTTTACCTTGGAAAGCTCTGCCACGATGTGTTTCATGACGTTGCAGAACATCACCAACATCATCATGAGACCAGAACTGTCAGTCCATCGTTCTCCGTAGCAGTTAAAACACCTACAGCAACAACGAGTTGACTCTGTCTTAACGTTGACGCCGCCTCTAGCTCCTCTGTGGCCCCGTGTGGCCCAACATTATGGTTGGACCAGAAATCTAGAGCTAGTGGCCCCGAGACGGCCCTAGTTAGCACCGAGATGTGGCACCAGTTATCACCGGGTCCAGACGGTGTGAAACCGCCTCGGTTAGCTCGACTTTGGCCCGACAGTGTGAAGCCGACTCATATCCGGATCTGGATTGATCCAGATGTGAGTCGTCGTTATATGATCAACAGACGATCAACTGACAGTGCAGGACTCGTCGTTTGACACGGTAGCTCCTTGTAGAACGGTTCTTCTCCTTTACCAAGATGCTCACATTTTTAACGCTGTTTAACACTTTTATTTTTGAAATATTTTAGTTTATTTTCCCATCGTGGCTTTAATGCTCCGTCATAAAAACAAAATAAAGAGAAAGATATGTTTCAGAATCAGTCTCAGTCATTCAACAACATTCAAGTGTGTTGATGTTTCTGTAAAACAACAAATTCAACATGAAAACTGTGACAAACGCTGCAGGAATGAGTCTCATCTGTGTGAATGTTCCTGTAAATACTGTTATTAACATTAATGTTGTTTAGTTTAAAACATAAAACACAGTTTGATGTTTTTTCTGTGAATAGAAGATTTGTACTCGTTTTTTAAAAGGCGTGACGTAAACGACTTCTCTCCGCGGTGTACTTATGTTTAAATGTTTGTTTTTCCCATAATGCATCACCTCCTTCTGTGACAGCTCAGAAAGTGAGGTATTTGTTGGTACATTTGTCATCTCCTCCCCACTAACCTTGATGTGTCAAGTCTGTGGAAACCTTGCGCCTCCCGCTGGGCCTGAAACTGGTTCACTGGCTATTTACTGAGAAAATTGCTGGTTATGATTTACAGAGTCAGTGGCGGCGCTTTGGGATCACGATGAGAAAGAAAATCTCAATAAAGAGAAGCACAAAAAAATATCTGTTTCACTGCTCGATGCTTTTAAACCAACATCAACCAGACGACACAAATCACAGATGGATCTTGTTTGTGTCTCTTCGTTGTGATCTTGTCCTACCTCTGTTTCACTGGTCCACGTCAGTACCAGGTCTACGTGTCTGATCCTCTTCTAGATGTAGGGTGAAGGGTCACGACCTCCAAACGAAGCTGATCCAGGACCACACTTCAACTGAAATGATTCCCAGCATGCACCAGGACATTTAAGCTAACTTATCGCTAACTGCTAATCAATAATGTTCATTAGCGTTAGCTACCAGTCACTAGTTGTCACTTTGCTGATCATCTGATAACAGGATCTTTGTTAATGTAACAAACATCTTGTCAGTTTTTAACTTAAAGGACATAAACAAGTCTGTAGACGCCATCTTTGTTTGTTGTCATTCGGTCGTCATGGAGACATGTCTCATCGTCTTTTAACGTAGCAACTAGTGACGACTTGTGATGACGTGTGACGGTGAAGTAGAGGAACGTTTCACCTCAACACTTTGATTCTAGAGACAAGGAGTAAAACAGATAAATGGGACTGATCCTAAACCTGCTCGTCTACACTCCCCGACTATAATTACGTCTTCACTTCACTACATCTGAGTTGCTGAAACGTGAAGCTTATTATTTCACATGAGGAAGAACATGGAGACATGAGTGTGAAACTGTGTGTTTGCACGTTTATTCCATGTATCATGTATAATAGATGTTGTGTCTGAGCGACTGAAGCGGATCCAGAAGCTGCAGCTTCTGCACTGATATTTTCTATTTTCTTTCTTAAGATCGACTGTTTTCTTTTAAAATGCTCCACTGAACTTCAGCTCCTTCTCTCTTTCTCTGTCTTTTCTCTCATCACTGTGACGAGATGAGATGAAAAACAGAAAATATCTTCCTGTCTCGTCGTGAAGAGAAACGTAGGACAAGAGGTGGAGCTTCGGTCTCTTATTTAACAGTGAGTTGAATGTAGTGATGATGAGACGACACAGAGACTATTATTATTTAACATCCACATCAAGGTAAAGTTAATCTCAACCTTGAGACGGAGAATCACTTGACAAACATTGTTCACCAAGGGGAAATTTAAAGGAGGAGACAGTCAAGTCCAGTTCCAGTAAATTTTAGAGCTTTGATGTTTATTCTCAGCTCTTTATTACAGTGAGACACATTTTGAATAGATCATAAATCTAGAAATTAATGTTACAGATGCACCCTCTCCTCTTTCTCTGTTCAGTCATTGCTCTTCTTCTTTTCTCTGAAATTCACTGAGATTAAAATGATTGATTTTTTTTCTTCTCGCTGCTTCACAGCAGCATGATCTCTTCAGTATCTGCCCTTTTCTCCCATCGCTCTCTCTCTCTCTGTGTCTCCCCGGACACATCCAGGTCCTATAACATCAATAATGTAAATGTAATCACAACTTCTTCTTTTCAACAAACGAATCGCTGTGTCACTATAATTGCTGTGATGTGGTGCTGAGTGTTATAACCTCCAGGTGTCTGTGAGTCACGTTACAACCACTAATGCTCGTCTGGAAAACACCAAATCTCTTTTTTTTTTTTTTGAACAGATGACAATAGGCTGGTTTGTTTTCCTCCGTGTGCTCAGTTACTTCAGTTATAACAGTTACACAATCACAGGAAGAAAATGAAGGGAAGAAATTGAAACTTTTTCACAATTATTTAGAAAATTAAGCCTCAATAGTCTTTAAAAAATCCTGGAGGGACTAATATTATATATATATATATATATATATATATATACTATATTATGTGTGTGTGTGTGTGTGTGTATAAGAAAACGTGGACTCATGAGGGGCACTCGATCCCTGTAACCATGGTTACCAGGTGGTCTGCCCTCCCATGGGTATTTATTTGATGACAATGAAGGAAGAGGAGGTGTTGTGTTTAGTGTCGTTATCCATCGTCTACACGTGTAAATCAAAGTATTTTCTTTTTTTTTTTTTTTTTTTATCACAAACCGACAACGTTTCATATAAATACCAGAGGATTTGTAACATCTCTGGAGCATGTTTCTGCTTCTTGTCCTATTTCCATGTATCTTCCCTCCATCATCTTCGCCGTGCTCCATCGGCCTCCCCCTCCTCCTCCTCTTCTTCCTCATCCCTGGGGCCACATCCACGAAGCCTTTAGAAGCTATTTCATCTTAAAGGGAAAGGGTCCAGTGTTTCCCAGTGTTTCCCGGTGTTTGAACATGTTGCCCCCTCCTCCTCAGGACACTTTTATCTGCATTCGTAAGCATCCATTGCTCTTTCTTTCTCTAAACGGAGCCAGAAAGACCAATAAAAAGTCTGGTGAGCTTTCTAATCTGCACCGGTGGCTATAAAAGTTCCCAGAGCGAGCGGCTGCATCGGATTGATCAGTGCTATAAAATCAAACTGCTTTCTCTGTACATGCTTTCACTGGAGAACATTACAGTGTAAAACATGCTATGAATAAAATCAGTCTGCCACTGATGCAGCAGCTTCTCTCTGCAAATCCAACCATGCATTTTCTCCCTTATCATGCATTTTTCCACATCTAGTCAATAAAGTAAACGTCTCCTGAGATTTACAACAGTGACTTAACTAATTAGAGTCAGACATTAGTTGATATATGATGTAGGAAATGTGCTCTGCAGCATAATGTATTTGTTTTTCCTGCTCGTGATCAGTGTTGATGTGAAACAAGACTAAAGAAAGGAGGAAGGTTTAAAGTTAAAAGACTCGGTCTTGATCTTCTGTCCTCACTTTTCATAAAAGTGGTGAAGAACAAGACTTACTGGAAGAGATATGAGGAGAGATTGTGGCTGATCTCCTAAAAAACATATTACTGTATAATTTGCACCATAGACAGTAGTAGGTGTATACTGCAGGATGCAACGATTTCTGAATGTGTAATACACCTGGAGCAGCAAAGGAAGTTGTTTTTTAAACTGTTTATGAATTTTAAAATAGTCAAGAACATTTATTGTGCAATTAGAGAAAAAAACTACAACTAACTTAACTTCCATGTAGTATAACATGAGAACAATGTAACAAAACATTTGTAATGAAACACTATTGGAGTGTGAAACACTGCTTCTTTTTACTTTTCTTAAATAAATATGCAGATATCGTATTGACCCGAACATAAGACGACTCCTTGTTTTCAAGACATGACCTGTAGCAGCAAACATGCATCATCTAGAAGTGGATTTTTGGTGGTTTTTTGTTTTGTTTTGATTGTTATTTGATTTTTTCTGTCTTTAATGACAGAGACAGTGTAGAGACACAGAGACAGAGGAGATCACACGCAGGGAAGTTTGTCTAGATGTGGATTCAAACTCATGAACAGCTGCACCGTATAAATATGCTGCTACGCAGACGCCTCCAAGAGCAGTGTTTAACATTTGTGTGAGCGTTAGAGTTAGCATTACTGCTACCAACCACTTGGTAGCAGTAATGCTGTCACCCGCCCAATTTTGAAACTTTGATGGCGCCACAGTCTGGTCAACATCTAGAAACACTGTCTCCATGTTTGTTAACTGTCAACGTTTCAGTCTCTGTTTTCTGGTGAGTCTCCGAGTCGCGGTCGCGTCTCTCCGGGTCTCTGGTGTGAGAGAAGAAGACTTTGACTCCACCTGCTGGTTTAGACCCCCGGGTCTCTGGACCTGAATATAAGACGACCACAACATCTTTTGTAGACTTTTTTCTAAAGAGAAAAAATACCGACTTATATTTGGGTCAATAGTGTATTTTTTATTCAAAAAAACTTTCAAGTATAACAGGTTTCTCTTGCGTGAACAAATAAAACACAATAAATGAATCCAAATCAATCAAAACATGTCAACTATTGACGCTGCGTCGGTCTTTTAAACAAGCGAGCGATCGTGTGGATTACGATCTTTACCAAACCAACTGATGCTCGAAAGACAATTATCATCAGTCCAATTTTGAAACTATGGCGGTCACAGTCTCGTCAGTGTGAAACACTGGTTCCAGTAAACGTGGTTTTTGTGCATTTGATGTAACTTGATGTTGCCATAAACTACCGCGACATAATCAAAGTCTCTACTGCCACATTAATGTACCGTTTGTACCATTTAAACCACCCACTCCTGCATGAGATTCAGGAGAACAGAGGTGATAACTGACATATAGTCATGGCCAAAAATATCTGCACCCTCCAGTTCTACACTTCTTTATTAAGAACACATGTTTATTTCTTTTGTTTACGTTGGAACAACACAAAAAAACTGAGAATAAAGTCAAACTTGATCAAATTTGACAAAAAAAATCCAAAAATCCCCTGGACAAAATTATTGGCATCTTGTCAATATTGTGAGAAATAATTACATTTCAAGCATGTGTCAAGTAACACGTGCTGGTTCTGTAGTAATCACACTTAAACCAGTTAAAATGGAGAAAAGTTGACTCAACCTCTGTGTTGTGTGAACCACACTGAGCACAGAGAAAAGAAAGAAGAGCAGAGATTCGTCTGTGGATTTGAGAGTTAAAATTGTGGAAAAACATGGACAATCTCAAGGCTTCGAATCCGTCTGCAGAAATCTTAATGTTCCTGTGTCCACTGTGTCTAATGTCATCAAGAGGTTTACAGCCCATGGCGCTGTAGCTAACCTCCCTGGACGTGGACAGAAAAATAATTACAATGAAGGATTGAATGGTGGATAAAGAGCCTCAATCAGCCTCCAAACAAATTGAAGCTGATCTGCAGACACAGGGAACAACAGCGTCAGTTCACACTATCTGTCGCCATCTGAATAAAAACAGACATTATGATAGGAAACCCAGGAGGACGCTACTGCTGACACAGAGGTATAAAAAACCAGGCTGGACCAAAACGTATGTGATGAAACCACAACCCTTCTGGAAGAACGTACTGTGGACACATGAGACTAAAACAGAAAACAACATGAGGCCTGGATAGAAAAGATCACGGTCCCTTCAGTCAAACATGGTGGAGGTTCACAGATGTGTTGATGCTGCTTCTGCCACCGATGTCTTCACTGTGTGAATGACGTCATTAAATGTGATGGTGACTGAAAGCGTTCTGGGTCCTACGTAGGACCTGGTGTCAGAAAGCTGCGTCTCCACCGGAGGTCATGGGTCTTCTAGCAGGACGATGACACAAAACAACTTCAAAAAGCATCAGAAATGGTTAAAAACAAAGTGCTGGAGAGTCCTGAAATGACCAGAAATGAGTCCAGATCTAAATCCCATTGAACTGCTGTGGAGAGACGTGAGGAAGCAGTTGGGAGAAGACGTCCTTCAGATCTAAAAGACCTGGAGAGAGAATCTCATTCATGGTTACAGGAAGTGCTTGATTTCAGTTGTTTCCCACAAAAAATGGGCTAGAAAATCTTGAGTTAAGGTGCCAATAATTTTGTCCAGGGAATTTTTTGAGTTTTATGTCAAATTATATTAAGTTTGACTTTTTTCTCTCTCTTTTTCTTTTTTTTGGGGTTGTTCCAATGTAAACAAAAGAAATGATCGTGTGAACAGCAAAACATTTGTAATTGAAACAATTTCCTGGTAAAAGTTGTGTATTATCTGTCAGAAATGCAAGGATGCCGATATTTTTGGTGATGACTGTAAATGTTTGAAAAAAGAAGCACAACAACACGCTGAAGAACCAGGTGATCGTCCCGTTCTCCAACAGCGAGATCGCCTTTGTAAAACTGGCAGGAGACCACATCACATGTGCTTCATGCAACCAGGAACTGACCAATACGGCGTCGCTGGCCTCACAAAACACACCGCCGCTTCAGTCTGGTGTAGACCAGGTGAACGAGGGCCAGGTGGAGGTGACGGACAGTCTGAAACACAGAGAGTGAAGAGTTCACGGTGGAGGTGGATCACAAACACATCCTGTCCAACAACATGTCTGAACTGACGGAGGACGACGAGGAACCGTTGACTCAGAGGAAAAACTCCCACCGCTACAGAAAGAAGCTCGTACACGAACAGAAACACGAAGAAGACGTCAAGATGAAGAGGTGGAACCTCTGACGACGTCATCAGGAACAAAAAACCTGTTGTATCGTTTGTTCATGACGTCCTGTTGTTGTAAATACATTTGTTTGTTCTGTGGTTGTAAATATCTAGTGACTAAAAACTTCTACTGTATCTGATTTAATGATTTATTTCACCTTCCTTAAAGAATATAAGCTGCTTTAAAGATTTATATCTTAGACTTGACAGCTGATACTTTTGGTGTTTTTCTGGTTATGTCGATTAGTGAAACCTTCAGCCTTAAATACCTGAAATGTTTTCACTGTGAATGTCACATTTCAAAGATGAAATAACATCTCATCATGTTTCGACCAGAATTCATTTAATTTCACAGTAGATGACAGTAGAGAAATGGACAATCACTGTTTTCTCTTTAACCTTTAACTCTGTTGTTTTTCTGTTTGTGTCTCAGTTTGTGGTATATGTCCTGGGAGTGACACACACACACACACTTATAAACACTTGCAAACAGATAAAATCGAGAGATGTTAGATGTGAGGAGCAGATAGAGGAGGGAGGATGTCGGGGGGAAACAGCAGGAGGAGGGAGAGGGAAGTCATAAAGATTCACACGGTTTCTCTCCATGTGTGTGTGTGTGTGTGTGTTCAGCATGTGGTGGTGGTTAATAAGCAGTAGAGGTAAAATGATGGATCCTCAGGGCAGGCGACGCGGCTCATTAAAGAATAACACATTCACTTTGCTCGCACCGTGTCTCCTGTTCAAAGCGACGAGGCCTCAGTGTTTTGTTCAACATCCAGAACGAAGATAAAAGAACTGAACTTTACATGAAACGATGCGCGGATACGAACGTCATCCACTGAATAACCAGCTTCCATCGCATCTATGTTTGTTCGCTGGGAGTTTGTTGATGCAGATCTGATGAGAAGTCATTTGTGTCTTACTCTACTGTTACTTTCACTCTTGACCTTTTGAAGACGAAGCCTCCGCCCTGTCTTTGTCTCTCTGCACCTCCAGCTTCACTCCGCGTGTATTCAAATGAGAATTCACATCACACACAACAGACAACAGCAGCTATTGGTCTGTGTTGATGTACAACCTTCATCCTCTCAACCTGCTCCAATCACAGCCTTCGCCCCGCAGCTCCTTTCTTTCTTTTTTCTTTTTTTCCTCCAAAGGTTTTATGATTCCACCGGCGGAGCTGTGTTTAGTGTTTGACCTTGAGAAGTCAAAGTGTTAACTGTTGTTAACTGTTGTCATTTAAAAACAAGCTCCAGGCTTCAACCACATCATCTCACTTCACTGTGGGTCAGTGGAGACGACAACAAGATAATCTGAGACGGTTGGTTCATCTTGATTATGAAATAATTACATTAATTATCTACTAACGTGATATGATGATGCTTTGATATGAAGTAGAACGGCTCATTTTATTAGTGGATTCACTCAGGTTTCTTAAAACTTCATCATCTGAGGTGAACAACCAGAAACCAGGTGAAGCGGTTTCATTATGTTGAGGTTGATGTGGATCAAGGACGAGATGATGAAGACGTGTCGACGCTCAACAGTTTGACACTTAAAGACTTTTAGAAGCAGAACGTTTTATTCTTATTGTTTTTGTCGATGTTGTAATAGTAACATCAGTAGTTGTGTTTGTGTTACAGTTTTTCACAAAATAAAAGTGATGCAACTGTGAACAAGAAAAACACTAGATTCATCTTCTAGAGAAAGAATCCAGAAACGTTTACAGACAAAGTCTCATGTTGAGGTTGAAGGAGAAGTGTTAAAGTGTTGCTTAGATGAAGTCACATACTGATATGTTCTTTTGTAAAAAATCTTTTTTTCATCTTTAAACCTGAATCTTCCAGCTCACACGCTCCGATCATGTCCACGTTCCTGATGTTTGCTTTTTAAAATGAATATTGATCGATCTTTGGTGAAATCTGTCTGTGTTTTAACTGTGTACAGAAGCTTCTCTGCTCTGTCATAATCTGATCAAACACAACATTAACAACGTTGATTAACAGGTGATTGGTTTTAATGTTGGGTCTGATGAGTGTAATCTATCACTCTGTGTCGGTCCAGTACGACATGATGAACACAGACGACCGTTAGTGTCAATAGATTCACATCAAAATGACTGAGTTTGAGCATCAGGACACGTTTCTATTTTATTTTACTCTTTCTTTACGTCCACAAGTTAAAAGACGACAACAGGAGGAAGATTATGGTTCAGAATCACCAGAGTTTAATGTAAATGTTGTGTTTGTTAATAATAATTGTGACTGAGGCTGAGATTTATTATTTATTGTAACAAACAGAACAAAGATCCTGTTTGATCTTTGATTGTTTTATTTCATTGTTGTAGATTAGTGAAGAGTGATTCACACACACCTTCTGTCAGGAGCTTCCTGTGTGTGTGTGTGTGTGTGTGTGTGTGTGTGTGTGTGTGTGTGTGTGTGTGTGTGTGTGTGTGTGTGTGTGTGTGTGTGTGTGTGTGTGTGTGTGTGTGTGTGTGTGTGTGTGTGTGTGTGTGTGTGTGTGTGTGTGTGTGTGTGTGTGTGTGTGTGTGTGTGTTTCCTCCCTGGGGAACTGAGGCTGAAGTAATGAAATGCTCATTACTGATTCAGCTGGAAATGCAGGGGATACATTTACACGCCTACACACACACACACACACACCAGCTCTATCAGACGCTTTCAAGGTCACCTCATAACACTAGAGTGTGTGTGTGTCTGTGTGTGAGTGTGTGTGTGTGTGTGTGTGTGTGTGTGTGTGTGTGTGAATGTTGTATATACAAAGTGAGGAGCAACAAGATTGGGCATAATTGGGGCCTAAAGTGACAGTTCTGTACAATTCACCACAGGCGTCTGACATCAGACACCATCATTAACACACTATCTTTCACAGTCTCTATTCAGTGGACACACACACACACACATATATATATATATAACATCCCACTTTTTATCAGGTCACTTTTCAACTTTCTCTGATACCGTCTATTCACATAAAGTTACATAAAAATGAACAAAGGACAAAGACAAATATTCTTCCTTGTCTATTTTAAGACGTTAGTTAAAATTCATTCTTCTATCTCGGTTTTACATGAAGGTCTGTCTGATCAAAGCATAACTAGCATGTTTCTGTGACACACACACACACAAACACAGTATTGTCCTGGAAGATGCTGTGTTGTCAGTGGGGTTTTGTTTCACATGGCAGACTTGAGGAATGCATGAAAGAGAATAATGTGGCGATGTGCTGAGGTTTTGGTATCGGCATGTCTGGAATGATAAAGACTGAATATTATCACAGATTAAAGAACCACAGGTGCAAATGATGTCGACTGGACGTGGAAATCGTGTGTTTTTGTCTCCAGTAAAACAGAAAAACAACAATAGAAATGGTTGTTTTATAACTGGATTTATCCTGTTTATAGTCACAGGAGGTTACATCTCTCCTGTATAACAGTAAACAGTTTCATTCATTCATTACACATTTATCATTGAAATAGTAATGAGATTACTCTCTGAAGATGCCTTTAAACATCTGGTGATGTTGATGACTTTTTTATATAAAAGTCTTTCAAGAAAAGGTCCAGAGAAGCGGCTCAGCAGATATGGAGGAGTAGCTTGTTCCACAGGGTTGGTGCAGCAGCACAGAAGGACCTGATGCACCTCTGATGGCCAACTGGTCCTCGTCAGAGGACTGTAGAGGTGGAGGAGGTCGGTGAGGTGTTGGTGCGAGTGCATGGAGAGATGTGTAAACCAGGAGGAGAACGTTATCTCTTACTTATCATCACCGCAAAAATGATATCAAGTTAATAGTCTGTTCGTGTCTGGGCCGTGAAGCTGAGCTCCGATGTTCAGTCTTGCTCTGTGTGAGGACATGCACAGAAACACAAAAACAATTGTCTACATATTCCTCAACACTGACATCACTAGTTGACATAGTACATATTCAGGAAATCATGGGTTATGTTATTGCACAGTTGCACGTGATGCAAAACGCTGTCGGAGCTGACAGACAAAAGTGCAAAATAATTCAGTCAAAAACGATTTAATATAAAGCAAATCGACTACTAGTCTTTATATTTGTTTATAATTAATTTAGACAAGGCTACCGAGCACCCCCACCCCACCACCACCCCCCACGAATAGTCAGTTTTTAGTCGGAATACCAGGGCTTCAGTCGACCATGAATTTCTTAGGTTGATTACAACCCTGGTAATGCAGGACCTGATCAGTGGCCAGTGCAGCTGTTCAGGATGGGGTTGATGTGCTGCCAGGGCTTAGTGTGTTAGAACCCTGGCAGCTGAGGTCTGGACATATTTCAGTTTATCAAGGACCTTGCTGGGAAGTCCTGAGAGTCCAGAAGAGTGGATGAGGGTCTCTGAGTCTGAGAGGAACGGCCGTAGTCTTGAAATGTTTTTCAGCTGGTGAAAAGGCTGATTTAGTGAGATTTTTAATGTGGGATTTAAAAGAGAGCGTAGGGTCGACACCCAGGTTGAGAACTTCTCTAGGTGGTCTAATAGAGCAGCCGTCTACATCCAGTAAGACGTCAACAACCTTCTTGAGCAGTGATGCAGGAGCCACCAGGAGCTCAGTTTTATTGCTGCTTAGTTTGAGAAGGTTTGCAGACATCTGGGTTTTTATTTCACACAGGCAGTGCAGGTAGGAGGAGCTGTGTGGAAGGTGCGGTGCTGATGTACAACTGGGTCTCATCAGCATAACAGTGAAAACTAAGGAGGCGACCGAGCACAGATCCCTGGGACACACCATGTTGACCACAGCTGGAGTGGAGTTAGAGTCTTTGATGGTGATGTATTGTTGTCTGCTGGAGACAGAACTGAGAGCAGGAGAGTCATGTACCAGAGGCCGAGGTGGTTGGAGAGCTGGTGTATTAAAGTAGATGGACACATTTTGTTTTCAGGTCGTCAGTCTTTCTTCTTGTAAACACGATATCTCATGGACACTTTGGAGGAATCTTTTCAAATTTGGCTCAAACATTAACTTGGACTCAAAGATGATCTGGTTAGAGTTTGATAGCTAAAGGTCAAAGGTCAACTGTGACCTCACACAGCACCATTCTGGCATCTGAGGAATATCACAAAATGTTTATTAATTTAGATTAAAGTTCTGTAATTTCACTAAATAATTCACAAACTAATCAGCAGCAGCTGGAGACTAATTGACTGATGTTTGTTCTTCCTGATATCACAACGTCACAGTAACAGATTACTGGGATTAATTATAGACCTTTTCCACCAGCATCGACTCAACTCGACTCTACTGAGTCTCTAGTGTTTCCACTTGGTGCTGGTTCCTGGTTCCAGCTACTGTTTTAGTTCCTACTCTGTGGAGGAACCAATGGAGCTGAGTCGATACTAAAACGTGACGTGAACAGACGCCGCCACTGATTGGTCAGAGGGAGTGTCTTCTGAAGCTGCCACCAGACGCCAGTTGAGTTGAGAGAGTCAACAAAATAATCAAGCTCCATTTTTAAACAGGACAAGAGTGATAGCCATCGTCGTAGCTACCTGGTCGTAAGCTAACCCAGCAACAAGTACAGCATCTCCTCCATGTCCATTAATGTTTACTGATGTTTTAGTGTCGTGACGTCGCAGCAGTTTGACTCCACTCACCACATTCACGTGGAGGAGGAACCAAACTGATGGAAAACAACGTGTCTGCTACCAGACTGAGTAGAGTCCAGTAGAGTCCAGTAGAGTAGAGACAGATGATTTAGTGGATTTATTTCTAGATAATACTTTTATTTAAATCTAGTGAATAATAACTGTACCTCAGAGTCACTGCCTGTTTTGTTTTTATTTGTGGGTCAGGAGACAAGTTTTCATCATCACGTCTGTGCTGGTGGTTTAATAAAGCTGTGTGTGTGTGTGTGTGTGTGTGTGTGTGTGTGTGTGTGTGTGTGTGTGTGTTAGAGAGAGAGAGCGGTAGAGCGAGACAGAGACGCACTGAGCAGACAGTGTGTTTCCTGTGGGTCACCACTGCTCTGATTTATGTCTCTGCTCCACCTGCTCGGGACCCTCACCACCACCCCAGGGCAAACATCATCTCCCTCAGTTCAATTCCATTTTTATCTTCTTTTTAAAAAAAAAAAAAAAAAAAAAAAGTATCTAAATTACAAGTCTGTGGTGAAGGGGACACATTTATTTTCTTTGAAAGGAAGTGAAGATAAATCACCGTCCTCATGTTTTCGTCTCTTCTGCTCCGTCGTCGTTACAGTAACTTTGTTAACGTGTCGACTTTATTTCGACGAAGAAACAGACGTGACAAACATGACCTGGTTACTGACAGGATCCTTCACATGTCACACACACCTGCGCACACACACTGTTACCACACACACACACACACACACAACCACGCCCTCATTACTCACTGTGATAAAGGTTAAACTACCCCATGAGTGTGACCAGCAACGTCCCTCATCACTCATCTATGGCTGTGTGTGTGTGTGTGTGTGTGTGTGTGTGTGTGTGTGTGTGTGTGTGTGTGTGTGTGTGTGTGTGTGTGTGTGTGTGTGTGTGTGTGTGTCTGTGTGTGTGTGTCTGTGTCTGTGTGTGTGTGTGTGTGTGTGTGTGTCACTCATCTGTGTGTGTGTGTGTGTGTGTGTGTGTGTGTGTGTGTGTGTGTGTGTGTGTGTGTGTGTGTGTGTGTGTGTGTGTGTGTGTGTGTGTGTGTGTGTGTGTGTGTGTGTGTGTGTG
>CM028910.1:25151817-25186817 GCA_016801845.1 Polydactylus sextarius
TTTTTTTTTCGTGTATCATTTGTCACAGTGAAACTGTAAAAAACGTCAACAACAGAGAAACGTTAACAGGAGTAAATGAACATAAAGGGAACGAACAGTGAGAAGTGATGAAGACGTGTTAACTTCCTGAAGTTTCAGACGTGATGAAATCCAGGGTAATTGTGTTGTATAAGCTTCTTTCATGGGAGCGTGAACATTTTCCACTTGTTTATTTTGATTCTCAAACAATTTAAAGAACAAAAAAACAACTTGACACTGATCTTTTCTAAATCTCTGAGTCATTTTAGTTTGTTAGAGACAATTAATTAGTGACGCACAAACACAAAGAATCTGCAAACAGACGGTTTATTGTTTACGTCACTGGTGTTGTTTCATATCTGTGTGTGTGTGTGTGTGTGTGTGTGTGTGTGTGTGTGTGTGTGTGTGTGTGTGTGTCAGGTGGCTGTTCGAGGCTCCGCCCACACGTCGGCCGTCAGACTTTCACCTTTGACCCTGACGACGCTGCTGCTCGTCCTGTTGTCGACGTGGGATCTTCGCTGAGGAGACGACAGCAGACCGTGTGTTGTTGTTGTTGTGTGTTTGCAGCTGAACGTCAGAGGAGTGTGTGTGTGTGTGTGTGTGTGTGTGTGTGTGTGTGAGGCCTCAGCTGGAGCGACTCTGTGGATTCATGGCAGCTGCAGGTCACCATGTGGTTTTTATATTACCTGTACTGACTCTACATGCACCTCGACATGTGTTTATTTTTATTTAACTCTGATAGATTAGCTTGCACAGCACTACTGACTTTTTTTTCTGAAGAGAGATGTAAATACAAATATATATATATTATATATTTATATGAAGAGTTTCTATAGATAACAAAGGTTTGATGTGTAAATAGAGATTAATGATTAATATAGAGCGGAGCAGGATGTTTGTTTTGGTTTGTTTGACCTTTATGTTTCAGACTTGATGATTCATGATGGTTTCACTTGTTAACACAGCGGTAATGTAATGACTCATATTAATGTTGGAGAAAACTCAGCCCGCAGAGCTAAACTTAGGCTTGAAGTGATAGTTGAGATGGTTCACAGATGGTCCTGCAGCATAATGACAAATTCAACTGTTTGGCCTGGACGTCTGCACAGACTGAAACCCTTCTGGCACTTTTTTTTTTTTTTTTAACACAAACATACTTGTTAGTTTGTGCAAGTTGTTGTTGTTTTTCTTTTAATCATCTCTTCAGTAAATATGCTAAACAATTGTAATTTCTCCCAAACGAACACGTCCCCGGTTAGTTTTGTCATTTCTGGCTGAATGACTTCTCAGTTGTTGTGGTAAAAACACTAGAGGCAACAAACAAACAGCTTTTCCTTCAACTTCAGTTTCACTTCCAAGCTGCCACACTCGTCCCCGACAGGAAGTTCTGTCAGAAATAAGAATATGCGCTGCCAGTACGAGAAGAGACTAAATATGGAGACAGGAAGAAGAGCCATCTGCCTGAGCACTGAATTATTTCATTGTCATTCATTGCAAATGTTGAACTGTCACAGAGATTTGGAGCGGTGGCCAGCCTCCAGATGTATTCATTAAAAACTGGGAGAAGAAAACGTAACAAAACACAGTGAATCCTCTTAATCAGCTCGTCACTGAACCACCAGGAGATCCAAACAAACATGAGAATTAAATCTAATTAATTCTCATTAATTATTATTATTATTATTATTATTATTATTATTATTATCATCATCATCACAACTCTGTGCTGAGTCTCAGTCTCTCCAGACTGGTCACAGCAGCAGGACGAGCAACAGGAATATAAATGAAATATATTCACAACAAAGCAAATGAAGCAAGCAGAGGACACGGTGCAGCTCTGAACTCCAGCCTCGGATAAATCGCAGCGTGATGCATCTGAGGCTGAGCATGTGTTAACGTGCTCTGATATATGCAAAGATCTTTTTCCCCTCGAGGTTCCACCCTGTTGACTGAATTATAGTCAAGGTGTTCTTCTGGTTTCACCTGCGACGGTTTATTTGTGAAGAAATGTGACTGACAGACGAGACAACTGGAGGAATACCATTAGGGGCTTAAGTGTGTGAGTAAGTTGATGTCGGCATTGAGCCCAGATGCCATGTCAGCCAGCGGCGCGTCTTTCATGACATAATCTTTCAACAAATACGATATTATTTGATTATGATTTAAATGTTATACCCAAATGAAATGTTGGACTCAGGCCAACGTTTTTCTATCCATCAAAACTCGTCACTAGACGACCTTTTACATGAACAAACCACCAGTGTTCACAAACACAACCAGAGGTCTGACAGTGACGGTCCAGAGTAACATGAACCCATGAATACGAGTCAAACACCGCCTCGAGAGATATTTTACATTGGTTGAAGTAATGGGGCAGTCAGCCAAACGTATCTAAATTGTCATTTTTTAACCACTAATAAAGCTCAAAATATCACTTCACTTCAGCAGTAGCATGAATAGGGTCCCTACACATAAACTGAAGTACTGATAACTTAGTAAGTGAACCCAGAGTTTATTAAAAACACTGTTTTACAAGACTTACCCAACGTCTGGTTTTATAACAACTGGTGATGAAGGATTGTTCCACATCAGCAGATTCATCATTTTCCTGAACAACAGACTGATGGGTCTGTGAAGAATGTGAAAATGTTTAATTGATTCAGTTTATGTGTAGGGACCCTATTCATGCTACTGCTGAAGTGAAGTGATATTTTGAGCTTTATTAGTGGTTAAAAAATGACAATTTAGATACGTTTGGCTGACTGCCCCATTTACTTTCATTGTTAACTATTTGGTTCAATATTATTTCAACCAATGGAAAATATCTCTTGAGGGGAGTTTGACTCGTATTCATGGTGAAATAGACTCTGGTTCATGTTACTTCAGATCATCACTTTAAATCAGATAAGTAAAGTTATGCACAAGTTTACATTTTCATGTGTTTTATATGATTATAAACTTTAGTAATTCAAAATAAATGATGTGGAGAGCGAAGATCAAGTTTTGAATCTGTGGGAACATGGAAAGAGATGGATTGTTGATTGTGAATCTTCAACATTATATTTAAATATTTGAGCGTTTTTCACATCAAAGTGTGAAATATCAGATCAATAACGTTGTTGTTCGTCTGGTTTGGAGACACGCTGGTGTACCGTCGTTTAATAAAAAAACGTTAACGTTAAACGTTACTTTTACAAATTCTCCAGCTCTTTTAGTTTAACGCGACTAATTTTAAAGTTTTTGTTGTAGCAGTTTTCAGGGTCAACAGGGATGTATAAACCAGTCTACACACTCAACGCTAACATGAACTAAACAATGACTCTGACGTAAAGTATTAAAACTAAGTACTGTAATACTGTGTCCTGCTTCTCTGCTGTGTCTGAACTGAATCATCAGTTTAATATCCTCAGTAATAAACTGTGTTTTCAAACTTATATTATACTTTTGTCTTTTATTAGAAAGTTAGAAACTTCTCAAATTAAATAAAATAGTAAAAGAAATCATGTTCAGTCCAAGTCCTGATTGAAACAACGTGATGTTTATGATGGCTGCATCATCCAACAACATCTTCTACATCTTTTTACAGACGTTTTCATAAAATTTAGGATAATTTTTCTTTTGTTTCCTTTTTATGATCACTGTTTATCCACTACATCAGATTTGCTCCAGTAAGTTTAAAGCTACAGGAGTTTGAGTGCGACCGCAGTCTTGTTTACCGTATATACGACGTGGGAACGATGCCACTGCTCTTTGGCCTGTGGCTCTTTGTGAGAGATTAAAGTGATTGAATTGGCATGGTCAGGAAGTTGGCACAGATTACCTGCTTGGCACAGGGAGCTGCCAAGGGATGATGGGAAATAAAGACATCATTGAATGCAAATTGCCACAGAGTCAGAGACCCAGAGGAAGGAGGAACGAAGGAGAAAAACTGTCGTTCCCATCCTTCATCCTGACGCTGGCGCTTTCAAGACCCCACTCTACCTGCGCACTCAGATATTTGGCCAGTTTTTTATGTTATTATTCACCTTTCTTCTTTGATGAATCACTGTGAACCGCAGGTGAAGGAGAAAGAAACAAGGATGAGTCGGTTCATGACAAAGAGGCAGAGAAATTCACGTGACATTGTTTTGTTTGGGTTTTTTTGGAGGCGAAGCTTCGATGTTTCACATGAAATCAGAGCTCTGATTATTTAAACTCTGCCTCAGGCTCAGCGTTGGTGTTTTCTCTATTTAAATCATATTTATGTTCCTGTCTCCACCAACATTTAACAGCCGACAAGACTCACTTTATATCAGATCACTGTCTGTGTACATGTCACAGCTCCATGTTCTTTTATTACTGGTTTATCTATAAAACGTGACCGGAGGCGATGCTGGAATTGTGAGACTTTACACAGGAAGCAAAGCAGTGATTTACAGATGAAACAACACATATGATAACTGATTTATGAGATGTTACATCACAACTGTTACTGTATGGATTCATCTATAACTACAGACGCACACAAGCTGATTTCTGTCATCGAGTCTTCCAACATTAGATCTCGTTGCTTTTCTCATCTCTGCAGGCGTTTTCAGTCCTTCAGTTGTTCTCATTAGAGACGTGAAAAGTCCCTTGTTTCCAGACGCTTCGGGGTGTATAGAAGATCCTTGATGGTATCTAAATGGATGTGGCGTGGCGCTATTCTAAATTTGGATTGGGTGTTTAGAAGTCATTTAACCCTGAAAGCTGATCAACTTCACAGCGGCTGGCAGCCTCCTTAAACCCAAAGTCTATAACGCCAAGATTGAGCGTCTCTGCTGAAGCGATCGAGGATTAAGTGTCTCGCTGAAGGGCACTTTGACACCAGTGTCTGCATGAAAGAAGAGCACTGAATCATCTCACCTTTACATATCCATATCATCCCGACCGTCCAAGCCACAAACTGTTTCTGATAATTGTAATAGCAGACTGAAAGCCTGCAGCCATGCTACTGGATCAGTGAGGTTGTACGTGGGCACAGCTTGTTAATATAAAGCTGCTGTTTGTCAGATGTGTTGTTCACCATCTGCACCATGTCAGGGAAAGTTCACATGTAAAGGTTGAGCTCCTGAACCAAACTGAACCAAACTAACAACAGAACGAAGGATTGTTTCAGTTTCCAGTTGGTTCTGTTCACGTCTTGAAGTGTCGGTTTCTGTAAAACAACATTTAAAGGAAGAGAGAGTTCATCACGTTTGAAAAACTGATCTGTAGCCAAAAACGTAGATTTGGGATAAAAAGTAAAACTCAATAAAGAGTTAAACTACTGATGTATCAGAGGGAAACAAGTGACAAAGGAGGAGACCAAAAATACAAACAAGACACAAACACAATAATCCAAAACATTGATCAGGTAACGAATGTACAGGACGACCTGATAATCAATCAATCAATCAAACAGGAGGGAAAATACAGGAAGTAAGATAAAAGACAAGAACCCAGGAAAACGATCCCACAGTAAAATCATTAGGGCCAAATTTGGCCCAATTTTGTCAAAGTTTCAGAAGGATGTTCGGCCTCTATATGACCCAAATTAGAGATGTACAAGAACAAACGCAGACATAACTGTCTCAAAAAGAGTCCAACATCACCACAGTCAAGACGAACGTCTTCACCGTGTTCACCTTTACTTTTTAAGTAGTGTAGTTAAACGTAACTATGACATAGTCAAACTAAAGACCTTCACCTGCTTCTTCTGAGACTGAATGAATCCAACAGTGACAAACGTTTGTTAAACTACAACCAGAAAGAAAGAAATTGACCCAAAAATACTAAAATAAAACTAAACCAAAGGGACAGAGCTACAACTCATGGGGCTCAGGTTTTTGTAGAAACTACATTTTTTGAATTAATGAATAAATAAATGCATCATACTAATTCTATCATTCTCTCATCACCAAAACAGGAAGTAAAACATTTTTCAAGTCTTGAAACAAGACGTACACTGGTTTAAACGATGTTCATACTAGAAATGAAACACTTGAAAAGGTCAAACATCAACCGAAACAAATGGCTCTAAGGGGATAAACACTCTCAGTGTTGTGTGTTATCGTGGCGACACTGACAGAAACACAAACCAGAGCATTTGACTGATTCAGTTTTAGTCGTAATGACACGTTACACAAAAAGAAAAAGGCTCAACAAAGTCATCACAGTTGATCCTAAGAGGAAAGTAAATATCTCTCATTACACCTTCACACAATATCTCTTTTATATTTACAGTAACAGGCCTAAAGCCTCCGTCGTTAACTTCAGTCTTTTGTCAGGCTGACACGGTTCACGTGGACCTGGCTTCCTTCCAGTCAGTCTCTCCCATGACATTATGTCAGTGTTTGTTGGCTACAGCTGAGCGACTTCATCTTTGAATGACAGCTCGACTGGATCGAGGGTGGCAGGTAAGCGATTAAAATTTCATCATTTGTATGATTTACTGTTTGCAGATGTGGGTGTGTGTGCAGTGTGTAACAAGTTTCGGCTTGTGTGAGGTTTGTTTTTTGGTTTTTGTGACGGACACACACAGAGTGTGTGTGTCTGTTATGGACCGATATTCATCATCATCATTACTGTAGATGCTACTGAGACTGACTGACATGAGAGTCAACAGGTTTAAAATGCTGATAAGGAAATGTCTGTCATTTTGACTTACAAGCTTGAGGAGACACAGTGAAACTAAAAAATACTTCACTTCACACACAAACTTACAGGTTGTTATATGCAGGTCGCAGCAGGCTAAGCTACTTTTATCTTTTATTATTTTTCTCTTTGACATCTTCATGCTCTGATGCATCACAGGAATGCACTTGAAAATACAGACCGCTCT
Organism: Polydactylus sextarius; assembly: GCA_016801845.1. Classification (NCBI taxonomy): domain Eukaryota; kingdom Metazoa; phylum Chordata; class Actinopteri; family Polynemidae; genus Polydactylus; species Polydactylus sextarius. Next base: position 25,158,677 of record CM028910.1, read on the forward strand.
GATGTATGATATGTACGATACTGAAAGGCTTTGTGTGTGTGTGTGTGTGTGTGTGTGTGTGAGTGTGTGAAGACCAAGGTGTAAAAGAAGGTGAAGAGGGAATAGATTGAAAAATGAAGAGTATTAAGGTATTAAAACATTTTCTCTCTGGTGTGTGTGTGTGGATTTAGTTAAGGGCAGATAAAATAGGCCAGAAAGTTCAGATGAGGAGAAAATAGAAAAATGAAGTAGAGTTTAAATGAGTTCGGGAACTGAGCTAAGCTGATGAAACTGGTTCAGCCTTGTGGTTAATTTAGATGAGTGTATCCGACTCGGCTTCATATCAAACTTCATAACAAGTCAGAAAGTTTGAAACTGGATAGAGTCTGTTTGGAGAGAATGTGCTCGCTCGTCTGAGTTCAGCAGGATTGATTTATGACTGAATGGTTTATTTGTGTTACCCAACATCGAGACTGTACTGACTGGGTGGCCCGAGCCAACGCAGAAAATCCGACATAAACGCGTTGCCAAGACGAAAGTCGAGATGACACTTGTACTCATCCGCAAACACTATCCACATTGTTGTATGAATTAACGACCTAAATTTTTTTGTCTGATATCAGTTTAAACCAGTTTTCCATGTTGAGGATTTAATCTGACATTTAATATATCACTTTATATTGATGTGGAACATGGCCACCCACAACAAAGCTTGATGGATTATAGGGATGTTTTTATTTTATTTTATTTTTCGAAAAGATTCTCACCAGAAATCTGTCTCCATCGGTCTTTTCCTGTTTTTTGCAGACAGGTGATATTTGAAATGTTACTCATCACTCTGTTTCCATCAACTCGTATAAAACAGTGTCTTTCTCCCGTTGGCTAAATGGCTGATATGTGCCAATCTCTCTTAAAGCACATTAATCCTAACAACACTCAACCTGCCAAGGTAATAAATCACCAGCTGAAATAATAGTAACTCGTCCTGACGTTAGACTAGGTGTGTTAAAAGTAAAAGTGTTGAGGTGGACTGAAGGTTAGGGTGTGTTCAACAGATGACCTGAGGGGAAGGCTGAACTCAAGTGAGGCGGTCCAGCCCAAAACATTTAGACGTGGAGGTTGAACTCAAACAACGTGGTAATTACAAGTCATTTAGTCAAAGTAATGATAGGACGTCCAGCATGTGATGTTTAACTTGATTCAGTGTGGACCACCTGCAAAAATGTGCTTCTTTACTGATAAATACTTTGTAAATTCTTCTGTTTTTTATTTCTATAATTTATCTTTACTTCAACATCTTCAGACATGTTGAACCAAGCGTGGAGTTTATATCTGTGATTGAAGACCATCTCTGTTGAATATCAGATGCAGACACAGCGCGGTGCACGTGACAGTTCCTGACGTTTTGAGTTGATTGAGATCAGCTGAGAGTCATGTCGGCAAGTCACAACAAGAAAAGCACAACATGAATGATGGTTGGTTCATCTACGTACTTCAGCTTCTGGGTCTCGTTGTCATGACTTCCTGACACCACTTGAACCAAACAAACCATCTGTAATGTTATAAATCATGACACCTTTTTGGTAGAAACTATCTCAGTTGTATCTTCAAGACTTAAGTAAAAGAAAGCATCTATTCATCTGTCTGTCTATCTATGCATCAGTTTCTACTGTTATCTGTTTGTCCACATGCCTGTTCTTCCACTTCCTCCTCAGAAATGTTGAGACTTTCCCAACACTGATGGCATCAGTAATTTCTTCCAGCATGTTATGGATCTTTTCTGGTGTCTCCTACCAGTTGGACAAGTGTAGAAAAACTGATGGGAATGATGTTGATCAGATGTTGATGTGAATGAACCACATCGATTGGACGCCGACATCAGGATGTGTGATCTCCTTCTGTGTGATCTCTCCTCAACTTCGAACCAGAGATGTTTGGGCACCGTAGAAACCTTAACAAACCGGCATAAAATATAATTTTCTCCCAGTAAATAGGAAGTTCAAGTGGTTTAACCACTTGACTCAATAAACCTAATGTGCGTAGACTAAAGGTGAGAACAAATGTATTGTGAGTATCAGTTTCTACCTCTTACCGGTTTGTCCAGATGCCCGTTCTTCCAGTAACATTTTCCACTTCCTCCTCAGGGATTTTGAGACTTTCCCAACACTGATAGGATCCGTAATTTCTCCAGCATGTTATGGATCTTTTCTGGTGTCTCCTACTAGTTGAATATGTCTTGAAAACATCCAGTGGAAAGGATGTTGATCAGATGTTGAAACTGCCTCGTTTTGATGTGAAGGAACCACATTGATTTGACGCCAAGATCCAGATGTCTGATCATGGATCCCACCAAGATGAAAGATGCTACATGGAGCGTCAACTTCAACTTCAAACCAGAGATTTTCAAGCACCTTGGACACTTTAACAAACCCTGGTGAGTCAGGAAACCAAACCAGCAGTCAAACCAAACCAGGAGTCAGAAAACCGATGAAAAGCCAGGTGGAAACCAGTCAACACTGACTTTGTAGCGTAGATGTTCGAGCACCTTGGACATTTTAACACACCATTGGTCAATAGAAAATCCAAGTGGTTTATTTCAGTTTATCTCAATACAGATACAAAGTTGTCGAAGTAGGAGTGAGGAATGGATAAGGTGTTTGTGCCAAATAAAATCATATAAAACAAAATAAAACCAGACCCAACTGCCTCAGCAGTGTCAACAACTATTACACCTAATGTGTGTCGACTGAAGGGAAAAACAGAATGGATGCAAGAGACTGTGAACTCTTCAGAACTGCTCTTTTTGTTAAAGTGCCCCGAAACAATCATGAGTCAAACAGGAGTCAGGAAACCAGCGAGAGGCCACGAGCAGACGGCGACAGGTGGAAACCAATCAGGCTTGTTAGCACCTGGAGAGAAAACAGTGGAGGATGAGGAACGAGATGCAGGAGGGAAGAAAAAAAGCAAACATGCACTTTGGCCCCTGCCTGGCACATAACATATGGTCCGACTTACCGTTGATGTTCCAGTTCATCCCACAGCAGCCTGATGAGGCTGAGATCATGGATCTGTGCAGACAGGACGTTTGGTCTTTTAATTACACCAACATCAGAAAACAGTGTCTTTATAGATGTGACTTATTGCACAAAGCCGTTGTCACACAGACAGAGGAAAGAAATGTTCTCAAACTCTTATAAAGTTAACGCACGCTATTGTCAACAGTATTTGTTAGTCTTTGATATGGTGCTAAAGAGTCAAACCATGGAAAACAGTTTCAGATGCTGAAGTTCTCATTGTCTGGGACATTTCATTGTCCATAATATACCAACTATAAAACATCCAAGTTTTCTAAATTCTGTTATTTCTGAAGAGCACGTCGTTAAAAACGTCACAAACTTCCACTGTGAATATAAACCCACCGCCGACTCTGTTTTTGAGGTAATTAGCAGACATGAACACAAATTTAAAGTCTTATTTGAAGCTTGTTTCCTTCAGTTTCACCTTAACTTTCAGCTGAAGTGTCAGAGCTGTCAGTGGCCTTTCTCGACCCAGACTTTGGACCTGGCGCTGCTGCGGGGGAAGATGTAGGATGTGAAGACTGAAAAGCACCTGACAGCTCATCGGTCATGTCCAGTGACCCTGCCAAACTGAGCCGGAGGACGGTAGCAGCTGCTGCTGTCCCTGCAGGGATGCACAGACACTTTAAAGTTTATTTTATGAATCAGAATTGTTTGCAGGAATGTCTTTCGTATTTGTGTCTTGCATGAATGTTACTGAATATTGCAGAAGAAAATCCTCAGACTAGTTTCAGTTCTGAAGCAGTTGCAGTGAAAGTATCGATCGATGGGTTGGTCATTAGTTTGGCTCTTGACTGTTATAACCTTTTGTTACGTGTCATTCCCCCTTTTCCATCAATAAAGACACAAATTATATTGATATTTTTAAAGGATAATCGAATCAGGGTCATTTTGACGTTGAGAATCTGAGATTTGCAGCATTTGAAACATCATTTCAGTAACTTCTTTAAACATTATGTGTTGTTGTAAAACATGTTGATCAGTTCAATTATCTAATCAACCACAGTCAAGATTAAAAGACAGTGTATGAGATTATTGTTAGTGACAGATAAATTTGTTTGAGTGTCTCTGGATTTTCCTTCACACTTGTCTCCAGCGTTTACTTTGAATGGTTGCAATAACTCAGATAATTTCTCTTTACAAGTGTGGTAAAGACAGAAGCATCTCAGAAAGCACAAAACGTTGAACCCTGGGGCAGATGATGGGCTACATCAGCAGTAGACTACGTCTTCTTGCTGAGAGTAGAAATCTGAGGCCACAGGCTTTAAACTGGACACTTAAAAACTGGAAAAAAAACAGTCTGATCTGATGAAAGTGTATTTCTGCTGAGGCAGGCAGATGGTAGGGTCAAAATTTGGCATAAACAGCATGAATCCATGGACCCAACCTGCTTTGTGTCAACAAACCAGGTGGCTGCAGGTGGTGGTAATGGTGTGAGTAATGTTTTCTTCACACACTTTGTACCTTTTAATACCAATTCATCACCATTTAAATGCCACAGCCTGTTGGTGTGTTGCCTGTGACCACGTACGTCCATTTATAGACACAGTTCACCATCTACTAAAGTTGTTTTAGATGTTTTTTCAGTGACGGTTTGAGACAGTACGAATGTGAAACCGATTAATTCGTTGCAGTCATTTCAACATGGACAGGAATCTCTAAGAAACGTTTCCAACGTCTTGTGAAATCCGTTTCACGAAGGTATGGTGTTCCTAATAAAGTGATCGTGTTGCGTAACACGTATATTTTCCCAGATATTTGTATCTATTATCTATTGCTTGGTTACTTCCCAGACGTTATGTAACTGCACTGAAATGTTTTAGTCTTGATTTTACAATTTAAAGCATGTGGTAATTTTATAGCTCTAATAAAAAACTTTATTATTATGATGATGGTAATTGATTGAAGATGACTTTTAAATAGCAAAAAATAACAGAGGAGAGATGATTGCGTTGCAAGGTTGGCTGCATCTCACAAAAGTTTGGTTGGAATCAAACCCTGCAGGAATGAACTCCACTTCATTTTATACTCAGGTTTATAAACACTGAACAAATTAAAGAAAAACTTCAGTCACAGACTCATTGAACCATTGAACTGTGATAAATGTTAAGCATCTTCTGTACATCATCTTCTGATTCATATCACAATATTTTAATCAACACAATTTGAAGGTGAAACATCTTTAGTCAAATATATATATATTACCAATAACATTTATATATATCCATCCATTTTCTACCCCTTTCTCGGGTACTTGGGGTCAGGGGGACTGGAGTCTATCCCAGCTGCTTATGGGCAAAGACAGAGTCCACCCAGGACGGTCACCAGCTGGTCTCAGAGCCACATATACATAAACGTATAGACGAGTAACCATTCGCACTCACATCAATACCAAGGGGCAATTTAGTTTCCCCAATGCAACATATCCCCAATGTTGCATGTTTGTGGCGGTGTTTAATGTATCTAATAATAATTATTATTAAATAATTATATTATCTAAATATATAGATAAATGATTATATGTGTGTGTGTGTGTATAATTTATCTTGATAAATTACATATATGTATAAAATTACACGACATAGTTCACATGGTCATTTTCATCAATAACAACAAACACTATGAACCGTGTGAATGAGTTTCCCTCCCAGGCAGTAGGGGGCGCACAGCAAATATCAGGCCTGTCAACGTGTCATTTAAACTCAGGTGTTGATGACGGTCACAGGTAAACACTGTCTGACTGTGCAGGTTAAAGAACTGATCCACAAGTTTGACGCTGCCGTGTTTTTATTTAAATATAAAATCTGTTTTGTGCCAATTTAGTCTAAAGACAATAAAGTCAAGTTGTTTATGGAAGAAAAGACAAAAACAAGGACCGAGGAGCGACATCAGCCAGCAGCAGATGAGACCGAGTCCTGATCAACACAGAAACGTTTAGATGGAGGATCGATCCGGTTTCTCTGCGGACCTGCAGGTGGCGCTGTTCATCTCGTCCAGAGAGAGAGAGAGAGGGAGAGAGAGAGAGGAGAGAGAGAGAGAGAGAGAGAGAGAGAGAGAGAGAGAGAGAGAGAGAGCGCACCAGCGCACTGCACCTCACGCTCCTCATTGTCCCACCGCCTGGAGCCGGAGAGGTGGAGAGACCAGGACACTTCTACAAATCAATGAAACCTCATTAAAAAAAACGGGATTTTGCTCCTTTGTTGCCTTTAAACCGACTTATTCTCTTATTGTTGAACCAGGAGCTGGTCTCCTGCGCGTGGATCCGCACGAGCTCTGCTTTGACACCTGCACATAGACGCACACGCGCGCGTACACACACACTCTTGTCTTTTGTCTTTGGCATCCCTGCAGCCCTCAGCCAGCAGCAGCAGCAGGAGGAGGAGGCGGAGGAGGAGCGGGTGTACCTGACACCTACAGCCGCGCGCCGCAGCTCTCTTGTGCCGGAGCGGCCGCCACGGGTTGCCCTCCTTCTCCTTTTCTCGTCCCTTCTGGTTGTTATTTGAACCGGAGACAGAAAACTTCAATTAAAAAAAACAACAAAACAAAACACCGGGACCGAGAGGAACCTTGTGACCAACTCCTCGGACCTGAAATAATCCTTTCATTCTTATTTTTTTTCTAACTGAACGTGGAAGAAGAGAAAACGGGACTTACTGCTCCAGGAAAGATGCGTCTCCCGGTGTTTCTCTGCTTGTCGGTGTGTCTGTCTGCAGCACCGGGCCCGGTGGTGGTGGCGGCGGCGGCGGCGGCGGCGGCCGGGGCGGACAAGAGCTGCGCCGACCTGCGACAGTTCTACACCGGGAAAGGCTTCACCCTGGCCGGGGTACCTCAGAGCGAGATCTCCGGTGAGTAAAACACTCTCATCTCTTATATTAAACAGAACAACAACATGGACCAGCTGATTAATTAAACATCTCTGACTTTTATTGTCACATTACCTGATTTTTTCTTTCATATTCATATTAATTGACACTTTGTTGCTGCTGTAAATGTGGTTTAAGTTGCTTTAACTCGTGTGAACAGTTTGTGTCTTATTGTCTGGACTCGGAGGTGTTTCCAGTCCATAGTCTGTCCTGCTCTTCTCTGTTATAGCCCAGTCCTGTGTGTGTTTTTTCTGGGGCATTTTCATTGTCTGCTGAAGGCAGAATTGCAGGTGGGTGTATGAGCTGTGTGTCTTGTACAGCTATTATGTTTTATTCAGGGCGTTTATGATTGTTTGCGCTGCAGGTGTGAACAGTTTTTAGTTGGAAAATGTAGATTTTGTTCTGCGCTTGTGGCTGTTTTAGTTCACTAATGTGTTTTTGTGGCATTTTTCATTGTCTGCTCTGCTCTTAATTGCAGGTGTGTGTATAAATATCTGTGTGTGTGTGTGTGTGTGTGTGTGTGTGCCTGATTTATAATTTGCATAATCTAATAGTTGAGGATCGCCTGAGGCCAGATCCAGTATCAGTTATAGCTCAGTGAGAGTTGAAGAGGAGGAACTGGGTCGTTTTATATTTTTTCTCTTCTTTTCTTTCATCCTGGTTCCTTCTCTTATCAATCAATCAATCAATCAACCATCAGTCTAATCGGCCCGGCAATCATGAGTCTAATCAATCAGTCAGTTACACATCCAATCAAACAGTCAATCAGCTCCACATCCAGTCAGTCCGTCACTCAGAGATCGTCTCTCTGGACAAATGCTGATTAAAGTGTCTGAGCCGCGGGGAAAGTAGAGGTGATTGTTAAAAAACTAAGCAGTTTTCCTCCTTTAAGGCGATAATGTGTCTCTGCCCCGTCACCTCCTCCCAGAGAGGACGGATGAAAGAGAGGAGATGGAGGTGTGTGTGTGTGTGTGTGTGTTTAGGTTGTGTGTTTGATCCCAAGGTCATTTCACGTGTCACATCAGAAATAAGTCTTTTGTACGCGCAGGTGAGTTATTAGTATTGTGTGTAGAGAAAAGTGAAGCAAAGAAAAAGAAGAAAAGAAAAAAAAGGTGGAGACAAAAAACAAAAAAAAAAACAGAAACCGACGTCGACACAGGTTGACGGAGACGGAGACAGCGAGTCACTCAAGGTTTCAGTGGATAAAAGACAACGATTCTTTTTCCATTAAAACTTCGTCTTTTATTGACAAATGAAAAACACAACGTTTCAGTCACTTGGACCTTGATGTGCTCTAGTTATCTGAGTCAAGTAGTTGCTTCCCTGAACTCATTAAAACTGACAAACACACAGGAACAGCAACAGGAACAAGCAGCAGAATTTCTTCGATCTTTCTCTTCTCAGCAAACTGAAGGAGAAACAAACTTCTTGTTTCAGGATCAGATTCACTGTTGTTCTGCACAGTCTTAATGCTGAGAAACTGAGGTTTTCAGGATCAGAAACTTGTTGAAATAATCTCGAACCGTCACTAAAGGTTGATGATTTTCTCTCAAACAAACATCACGATTCACGAACTGAATCACCATCGTTGTTGGTGACATTTGTCCTGGTTCTGTGAAGATGCTGTGTCCTTGATGCTTCAGTCGTCTATCAGGTGTTGACCTGAGTCAAACTCTCTGATACCGATGTCCTGAGTCCAGTTTTTGGATCTGAAAAGGATCTGGTAGTTTTATAAAGTTTATAGTGACGTCATATATTAATAAAATAAAAGACATTTCCTCTGTTTACTGCAAAGAAGCTAGTAAATAGTGTAAAACCACCATCATGTGTGTTTGATTCCTGCATTAAACTCTTGCACAGATGTTTCAGCCCCGTGGCCTTCCTGCACACACACACACACACACACACACACACACACACACACACACACACACTCACACACTCACATTTAGAGGAATAAACACTTTTCTAATGATATGGGACAACACCCAGCTGTTCCCAGTCAGGAACAGTTCATGATTATCCTCATGTTCAGATGCAGAGCAGCAGTAGTAGAGGAGGTTTCCTGAGTGTGAGAAGAGGTCAGGACTCGGTTCATCAGACAGACGGAGATAAAGTTTGATGTGCAGCTGTTTACTTTGTATTCATACTCCTGAGGTCAGTAGATTGTTGTTTTTTTTTTTTTTTTGGCAAAGTTTGGCAAATGCAACACTCATCTGAGCCAAAAAAAAAGAAAACCTGAATAAGCGTCACGATGCCAATGGAAACACAGTGAGTTGTTACTTTTTAATTATCTGGCTGCAGTTTTCTCTCCAAACCAACAAACCTGTACCTGATCAGATCAGATGCAACAAAACAAAAAGAGAAGAAGTGAAATGTTTCAGTGTGTAACATGACAGCAGATGCTCTACATTCCTACATTTTTTTTCTTTTAAAAAAAGCTCCTATTCTACCTGCTCCTATTGTCCTGCAGGTTTAACACCATGTGAATGGAAGTCGTCTTTCCTCCAGTCTGCCGGTCTGTCTCTGTGCCTGCAAGCGTTTTTAAAACACACACACATTGTCCCTTTTACCTGGTCAATAGTTAAAGACTAGCTCGTCGTTCTATGCATTGTGTGTGTGTGTGTGTGTGTGTGTGTGTGCGCGTGTGTTAAAGTCAGTGAAAGCCAACACCTTCTCCAGGGAACACACTTCAGTTTCATTCACATGTTCATTGTCTGTGCGGAGCAGCACACACCCATGTGATCGTATGACATGTAGAGACGATACAATACATCCTGCACACACACACACTTCACACACTTATGTGTTTGTGAAGCCTCAGAGTGTGTGTATGTGTGTGTTGATTATTTGTCGTGTTGTTGTGTGTTTAAAGGAACATACATGACAGGTAATGATGGATGTGTGACACAGCGTCTCAGGTTCAGGTTCTGTTCAGATGAGGATTCATTACATCTTTAGTTACGAGTCAATAACGAGGCCGAGTCGGCGACGACACCTCGTTTAGTTTCAATCACACTGTTTCTGTAGGTAACAATCATCATTAGTGCAGCTTTTAAAACATTAATCAAACATCCTGATTCTGTCGGTGACGTTCGGTTCCTCTTCCTCCTCAGACGAGTGTAAAAATGGTGAATTCTTTTTATGTTCGTACTGGAAACACAAACTTTGTTTTAAAAAAAAAACAGATGTTTGCTGGAAAATGAGACAACTTATACATTTATTATTCAAATGAACAAACTTCTTCATCTATAAGATTTCTTTTAAGTTAAGTTGAAGACTTAAAACTGGCTAATGATGATGATTTTCTATTCAGCTTCATTATCATTATGTTGCTGAAACAACTAATCAGTTAAGTAACGAGTCAACAGACTAATTGACTGTTTTGTTTTTTCGGTTCAACCTGCAGTAAACGACATTAAACATTATGTGATAATGTTATAGCAGCTTCGCCAGCGCTTTGATTTGATTTGACTTTTATTGATCAAACTATCTATGGATCAGTTGAACACTTAGATCACGACGTTAACTGGTGATGAAAATGATCGTTAGTTGCAGCCGTAGAGGAGAATATAGACTGAAATGATACCATGAAAAAAAAGCGAGGATCATATTTTACAGTTTCACCGACGCTGCTTCACATCTGCACAGTGTCAAATGTGCAGATGTGTGTGTGTGTGTGTGTGTGTGTGTGTGTGTGTGTGTGTGTGAGAAGGAAATTGATACTGTCCGTCATCTGTCACACATCACATGCTCACTCAGGCGCTCTCTCTCTCTCTCTCTCTCCACACGCCACCAAGTGGAACTGAAACACCCAGCTCGTCTCCTGATGCTCTTCTCTAAGGTTTTTATTTTCCTCCCTGTTTCTTTCTTATGTTGACTGTTTTTTTTCCTGCTTCCTCGTCTGCTCTGTTCCTCAGATCTGTGAATTCAGGGTTGTCTGTGTCTGTGAGGAGGAGGAGGTGGTGAAGGTGTGGTTGGTAGGTTGGTTGGTTTGTGAGATCTGTTAAAAGCAGAGCTGTGAATCTTTCATGACGTCTGATGCAGCGACATGAGAGAGAACCAGACTGAGACGGAGGTGAAGGAGGATGTTTCTCTTCGTAGACGAGGTCGATGAGTGAAGCTGCAGCTGGTTTCATACTGACACTGGATCTTTTCTCTCTGTAGCTGATTACGATCTGACGCTCTTAGTGTTTTATGATTCAAATGAAATCATTCACTTCTTCATCTTAAAAATCCTCCCTCGCCTCTTTCCAAGCAGCCGTTCATCCTCTCCAGTCATGATCCTACGTTACTGATCAATAAACCTGATTAAATCCTGTATTGACACGATGAAGGTCTGTTTACTCTTCAGTCTTCTCTAATATGAGTTTTTTTTTTTTTTTGCATTAATGTGGCAGATTTCCAGGCTCAGGGACGAGGAGATGATGTCATGAATTTAATAATGAAACTGAGTGAATCTGAGCTTTCGACTTGTGACATTTGCTGCGCCTTTAACTTTAACCTCTGCCGTCAGGCTGTGGTTGTTGGTTTGTTCAGCATCATCGCTGGAATATGTATCACGTTATCCACCGGAGACGTCGTGTCAGAGGTGGAGAGCAAAGAAGAAAAGAAAAACATATGCAACTTGAAGACGTGTTTGGCATAAAGATTCACCTGTAGACTTTAATTTCATGGGTTTGTAACAAGCTGTTTTTATTTCTGAATAGTGGAAAAAAAAATCCATATATGAGCTGATATGAAACCGTGTTGTTTCCAAGGAGCGATTCAATAATTATGTCGAGTTTAGAGTCGAAAAAACAAAGAAAGAAACAACAGAAACATCAGATTTTTTCCGTCAGGAATCTCCTTCAGTGTTGAACCTTGTTTGTAATTCGTCCATTTACATTCAGTGTATGAACCCACAGCTGTTATCCACCATGAGTCAAAGGCACAAGAAGATTAAATTCTCTCCATTTCTAACATATAATCAAGTCGAGCTGATGAATGCACAGGTCAGAGCTGTTCAACCCTCCTGCTTCACCATGATCGTCACGTCTTGTAGGAGTGGTGGGTGGAGGAAATAAAAAAAAAGAGCTGAAGGAGCCGAAGCACAAGCAGTTCAATGTCTTAACATCAATCTTGGAGCTTAAAATCAATGTAACACGAACCAGTGGTGTTTCTCTCTAACCTCTGTCTTCCTGTTTTCCTCCCACTCTCCTCCACTTTACACCTCCATCTCTCCTCCCTTTAATATTTGTTTCCGCCGTCTTATCAGATGCTATTTTTACTTTCTCCTCCTCCTCTTCCTCCTCCCTTCTTCTTCTTCTTCTTCTTCTTCTCCTCCTCCCTGGAAAATCAAGCGTCCATCTGTTTCCCAGATGAAAAGATGAGTTGTTTTTTTTTCTGATGTGGTGGACGCGGTAGCTGCTCGGCTGCTTTGAGTCACTGCTCTTCCTACTTACAGTTCGCTCCACTGGGCCTCAACACAGCGTGTGTGTGTGTGTGTGTGTGTGTGTGTGTGTGTGTGTGTGTGTGTGTGTGTGTGTGTGTGTGTGTGTGTGTGTGTGTGTGTGTGTGTGTGTGTGTGCGTGTGTGTGTGCGTGTGTGTGTGTGTGACTGAGGGATGGACATTTATTGGTATTGTGGTGTTTGCGTCACTTTGATAAGACGAGTTTACATAAAGTGAAATGAAGTGAGACGCAGCTGGTTGTTGTCACGACGTCCGAGTCAACTGAACTTCATTCAACACTGGTAACTGACCATCATTTTTCATTTTTAAGACTTTTTTTTACTTGTTTTCTTCATCTTTAACAGAACTGAGCTGCAGAGTAAACTCTTATCATCAGTTAATTTGCAGATTATCGTCTATAAAACATCATCAAACGCAACAGTTTTGGATTTATTAACATTTAAAAACAAGAAAAACTGGAAAAACTTTATTCCTCGTGAAGTTTAATCGATGTTTCTATTCTTCACCAGATAAAGAGAAGTAATGAGTTTCCTGAGGTAATAAACATGGACTCACTTCACTTTAACTAAAGAGTTTTTTAATAACTTATTATGACGGTGAATGGATGTGAGTGGGTGAGGTGTGTGTGTCTCAGCCTCACCGTTCTGCATATTAACTGTCACACGTTGTGGTTTGTAATTTCAGGGGAGAGGAAGTCAGCGTAGTTATCTGCAGACAGACGCTCACAGCTCTGCTTTCTATTTCACCGGCCGCTGCGTTCTCCACACGTCAGCACCGAGCTGCTTCCTCTGAAGCCTCCGGCTTTTTATTAGTTGGTTATTACCAGGATTAATTGTTGTAATTCAGGTCTTTTCTTGCTAAAATATAATAGAGCACAATAATCAGGCGTGTGCAGGAAACCATTAAAAACTGTAGCTGGACACTTTGCAGCTGGATGATTTTGAAAAATGGTCGAACAAACTTGTTTTCTTGTTTCTTTTTTCTAAACTATAATATTTATTAAGGATCAGGATGATTTTTATGATGATTTCATCTTTTCAACCATCGTTCAATGAGATTAAATCTCATAGTCTTGTTTTATGTTTTATGCAAAGTTTAGTTTCACTAAAACGTCAGTTTTAGTCAGTCAGTATTTGTCAGTATTTCATTATTTGTTTGTCGGAAAGTTTGAGCATCATCACGTCTGCAAGAAGCTGCAGAGGAGTTGAGGTGTTGCAGCTTCAACCACATCAAAATGGCTGAACTACTCATGTATATGATGGAGGTGAAATGTTAAAGCATTCAAAGGTAAAAACACAACACAACATGAAACCAACTGAGAAAAGTAGAACATCGATCGTCTTGTTACAAAGCGACAATCTGGAAACATCGTGACAGAACAAACACACTGATATGAGCAGCAACACAAAGAGCTTTTCAACAAGAGACACTTCGATAAACATGACAAATGTTTGTTGACTCGACCTCGAAACTCACCACAAGCCAGTCCAACAGACCAGGATCTGGTCCAGTTCTCTGCTTCACTAACTAACAGTCTCAGTCTCTCTCAGCTCCTATGAAGCTGCTCATCAACTCCATTAGTCAACCAGGTGTTTCCAGTCTAGATGTGAGCGTTCACATAAAAGAGGCGGAGTTTGCAGCAGACGTCCAATCACAAACATGAAAGAACCAGTAGCAGAGCGGAGACTTCACAGCCGAAGAGCAGACGATGATTTTACAACAATATGAGGAAAACCGGCCGATAATCCAGAGTTAAACCAGAGTTAAACCTGAAGTTACCGCGATAAGAACAAATCCTGCTTCGTAGTCCAGGATTTATTAATCCAGTGGTTGATGTTATTATGTAGATTATTCTACAAACATCAGAACAACTGAGGCTACGTTTCAGGAAATATCCACGTCCAGATGGAAACATGAAACGGTGTTAAAACATCGTTACAGCTGTTTTTTTCCAGGACGTCACGTCATCGTCTCCAAACACTGATCCAGTATCAAAGACACTTCAAACCTCCACCGAGGACTGAGTCTGAACTGATGTGTCCTCCATGTTGTTAAAATACCCACAATCCTTCACTGCGCAACGATGGTGGAAGAGAAGTAGTTTATTTATTTCATGAGTTGTTGATGTAAATTTAACCATGAACATGAACATACAGTGATAATAAATTCCTTGTTTGTGGTTGTTTATGTTGTGGTTATGATCACGTCGTTATTATTGACGTTAAACGTTTCATACGTTCATTATCTTACTCAGTCGTACCAGGACTGATGGTTTATCACTTCTACACTGACTAGTTTGCTCCATTGTACATGATTCAAACACTAGTGAGGTTTGTAGCCTTTTTGAGAAACGGCAGTAAACATAAGAAGAAGAAGTTTGTTTTTTATTTTTATTTATTAATTGTTTATTCCTCTCGCTGGTCGTCTAGTTGACACAGGATCACCAGGATTTGTTGCAATAGTGATAAAAAACTTAGCAGCACAAACAGCTCTGTGACCTGTTGTTGTTGCTGCTGCTGTTGTTGTTGTTGTTGTTGTTGCTGCTGCTGTTGTTGTTGTTGTTGTTGTTGTTGTTGTTACCTGCAGGTTCTTCCTACTTCTTCTCCAGGTCACATGTGACGTTATCGTTTACAAAAAGTGCCATTTTGTCGTCTACACGACATCGTGAGAAACGGCGTTTTGAGATTTTTCCTCTGTGACACGTTATCGAAAAAGAAAAGAGGCCAAAAGTAACTAAACTACACCTTTTTAACCCGACAGCTGTTTGTCACCTAATCACAGATGTTGTTGAAGAAACGATAAAGAAGGAAGTTAAAGTTAAAACGAGACTGTTCAGTCACCAGGAGAAGCAGCACATTATTTCTGTTAATCACACAGTGTGTGGGGATTTCCCTCAAACCCCTGCAGGTTTTTTTTTTTTTTTTTTTTTTATTTTAAATGTTTTATAGCCTTAATGTTTTCTTTAGAAGAAAATCAGTGGGTTGTTTTGTTTTTGTTGTCGTTGAAGCAGCAGTGTCCTAACGGAGAGGTCACAACCAGCTGATAATAGGATCACAGAGATCACACAGACCAGGAGCTGCTTCCTGTTTCTGTTCCTGTTTCTGTTTCTGTTTCTGTCCGTTGATCATCTTTGATTCTTCCGTGTTGGAGCAGTGGGAAGTGATCGATTTTATTTCTGGAGGAGGTTGGATGGAAAAGGTCGAATCGATGAGGCGTCGTGCTGCGGCTGTCGCACAAATTCATGACGGTTGTTGTGTGAAAAGAGCAAGTTGGTGATTTGTTAAAGTTTAACTCACAAACACACACAAGCTGCTCTCGGTGTAAGAAGTGTGTGTGTGTGTGTGTGTGTGTGTGTGTGTGTGTGTTTGAGACAGACGCCTGTAATCAGACTGGTGGATGTGAACATCTTAACTCCTCTCTCCCGCTGTGTTTGTGTTTCTGTGTTCAGTTTTTTTTTTGTATCATTTTAACCTCCCGAGCGTCGGGTCGTGTTATTTTATTGTTATTTTTATGGCGTTTCTTCTTTATTAGATGGTTTTGCCGTCGGGAGCAGACAGAGCAGTTTATTTGATGGAGCTGTGAACTGTATAAAACCTGCTGCTCGCTTCATATCAGTGTGAAGACGCGGTCAGATATTGAAGTGAAACTCACTCTGGGTTTGATACAGTTCACACAGAGACACGCCCAAAGGCATCATGGGAAATCTAATAATTAATATCTATGGAAAAACTTTTAATAACAGAAGGAGAAGAGGAGGAGCTGATGAAGCTGCTTTGTGAATTGGACCAAAACTAACGTTACAATCCTCTTTAATCCAACAACATCGTTATTAATAACTGACTGGTTTTAGAGATTAGTGGCTCTGATTCCTTCTTCTTCTTCTTCTTCTTCTTCTTGGTATCTTCTCTTCGAGCTTTTTGTGATGAATCATTTCAGTCGTTCATTCTTTCTGTGTTTTTTTTTTTATTATTATCAGCTGATAATTTGGCCTCTGGTGAAACTGTGAAGAGAACAAGACCAAACCTATTAAATTATATTTATATATTTAGTTTCAGACTAAACGTCGTCATTTGAAATTGTTTCTGGATCATTTCACAATCTACAAATATTCAAACTGTAGAGCCAGAGGCAGAACAACATCCAGCTGTGCCAACATTTCCCCATTTTCTTCTTGTTTGTTTCACCTGGAGCTAATTCACATCTTTGTATCGACTTTTCTTTTTAATCACACTTATGACAAATGAACAAACGTTTTAATGAACGACAGTTTTATTTTCATCCGGATCTGGATGTTGATCTGAAACAATTTGAACTAATCAATTAATTAGCAGCTTTTCTGTTTTATGATAATTCATTTCAGTCTTCAGTTTCTCAGTGAAGTCGACACTTTAGGATTTAACACAAATTCAACCAACACCTGTGAATTTCTGCACGACCTTGTACCTTTGAGCAATCATCATCATCATCGACACACACACACACACACACACACACACACACACACACACACACACACACACACACACACATACTCATACTCTGACTGGGCATCATCATCATAGTTGTGATCACAACATGGTTAAATCCTAAAGGATCAACCTGACGACTCCACTGAGAAGCTGAAGACTGAAATAAATTATCATAAAACAGAAAAGCTGAAACAATCTGGAAAAAAAGGTCTAAGAAATCTTTTCTGAAACATTTATTGAGCTAAACATCTGTTAAAAAACACAAGATAAAACCCACTAGTTTTACACCATTAAATTGACATTGGACATTTTAAAACTTTAAAGTTGCATCAGGACTTTTTCTTTCTTCTTCAGTCAAACTGCTCTGATTCTTCAGTCCGTCCTCTCGCTGCCTCTGATCCGACTCTCGTTGCCACTTTCACTCAGTTTCACTGTCGGTTGTTTGACATCGAAGTCCTGACCTGGAAACACTGACCTCGGGCTCTGACCTAATGTTCCTGTGGCTGCAGGGATTTGATGCGTCTCCTGCTGAGATGGATCTGTAATGGGGACTCTTGTCTCTGATGTACAACCCCCCCAACCATCCTCCTCCTCTGACTCCCCACCTTCCCATCACCACCACCACCAATACGCTGCAGGATTAGTTGCTGGTGTCTAATCTCCTGCTAATCCTGGCCCGTTAATCTACGTGTTAACGGATCTTCACTCGCAGCATGACAGCTAATACACTGACCTCGCTAGACGTGACAACACACGCTCTCGTTTGTGTTTGTTTTACCGTCGTCGTGACTCTTTGCTCTTTTATCTCGTGTGTTTTCCACTTTCATTATCTTTCTATTTATTGAAAAGTCTCCGTCTGATTCGTCATCAACCACCTCTGATTAAACCCAACAGTAAATACAAGCTAATCCCGGCAGGTAAAGATAGACCAGCTGACCTTTGACCTTCAGCAGATTTAACTACATATTTCAACAAACGTGACCAAACGGAGACGTTGTTGATGTTGTGTGACGCACCGGTTGGTACGTTTTTAAAAGTAGTGGTTAGTTTAAAAGCCTTTAACTGCTCCCAGAAATGACATAGAATTATGGTATTATACACTACACACACACACACACACTCACACACACACACACACACACACACACACACACTCTGACTGGGCAGCAGACGGCTGGTTGTGTATTTTTAGTTCAGTAATGGTTTAAAAATAAGAAAAGCTTCAACCAAAACAGAGTCTACACCTCCCTCTGCTCATTTCATTTTCATTTATTTTAACTTCAAGGCTTCAACCTTTACATTTACATTTCCTGTTCTGCAGTGTAACAACTTTGTTGTTTTTTTTTTTTTTTTTGCTCAATAAATGTTCAGAGTAACAGTAAACCAGAGAGACAATAAATACAACATTTATTTGATAGTGTTTACAGTTAATAAAGAGATGAAGAAAAACAGCAGTAATTAGACGAACTGGTGGAAAAATATAAAATAAACAAGTAGACACGTTAGATTTTTGTTCAAACATTTTAAATTGACTTTTCTATGTCTCAGCTGTAATTTGTGTTCAGTGCAATGCTGAAAGGCTGTTAGCATGTTAGCATGTTAGCACGCTAAACAAAGATGTGATAAAGAACCGTTCATTTTCCACCAGCATCTACTGGTCTCTACTGGTCTCTACTGGTCTCTACTGGTCTCTAGTGTTTCCACTTGGTGCTAGTTCCTGGTTCCAGCTACTGTTTTAGTTCCTACTCTGTGGAGGAACCAATGGAGCTGAGTCGATACTAAAACGTGACGTGAACAGACGCCGGCCACTGATTGGTCAGAGGGAGTGTCTTCACAAGCTGCCACCAGACGCCAGTTGAGTTGAGAGAGCGTCAACAAAATAATCAAGCTCCATGTTTAAACAGGACAAGAGGTGTGAATTAGACTCTGGTTCATGTTACTCTGGACGTCACTTTAAACATCTGGAATAACGAAGCTTTAACGAGAACGAGCTGCGTCTCCCAGCATCACTTTTCTTTTTTTTGTTTTATTTTTCGAACAGATGAGAGAGTCTCATGTTTATATTTGTGTGTGTTTTTTTTTTTCATTAACTAATATCACCAGTTTATCAGTTTATCATTAACCATTGTTACAT
The DNA here is from genome assembly GCA_016801845.1 of Polydactylus sextarius. Taxonomy (NCBI): domain Eukaryota; kingdom Metazoa; phylum Chordata; class Actinopteri; family Polynemidae; genus Polydactylus; species Polydactylus sextarius. The sequence goes on from CM028910.1 coordinate 25,177,651, forward strand.
TTATTCTGCTTATTATTATTATTATTATTATTATTATTATATAATCAGGATCAAACATCTACATCTACTGTTTCCCCTGTGTCTCTCACCTACTGAACAGCTGCAGATACACAAATAATCTTATTCATATTCACACCCACAGACAGTTAAACAAATCAATTAACCTCTGGAGAGAACCTGGAGGACACACACACACACACACACACACACACACACACACACACACACACACACACACAGGGAAGACAGAAACTTCTCACTACTTCATCTTCTTTATTTTACAACTTTGTCAACTTAAAATCAGGTTCATACCGTATATGTTTCAGTTACACAATAAGAGAACAGCAGCATCAGTCTCAGTTTTATTAAACTCTTATAGTTTTATAGTCACGTTAAGACGCTGGCAACAGTTTGTTAATATTCAGGTTAAATATGGAAACATTTAACACAAACTTCAGACACAATGTGTCTATTTACATTTAACAAAACACAAAACCACAAACGTTTCCATTTTTTCAACTGAACCACAGACTGGACTCTGACTGCTGCACAATTACCTTTGTTACCAGGAGTTAATATGGAGAAAGAAGAGAAAGAAGATAAATTATGTATAATCAGTCGTGGTCGTGGTTCAGGAGGTGGGTGGGGGTTCGATCCCCGGCTCCTCCACGTTGAATCGTCCTTGTATGAGACAGTTTTTCATTATCGATTAATCTGATGATTATTTTCTTGATGAATTGCATCATTTAGTTCATTAAATGTTACAAAAAATAAAAAAGAAAAGGTAATGTTGAAGGTTAAAGCTGATTCAGTCATATCATTTGTGATGTTAGAAAAGCAGATTAAAACCTCCTCATGAATCAGAGAAAACGGCTGATATTTGCACCAATCTTTACTTTTTTTTTTTTTTTTTTGCTTTAAATATGCAAATATTGACCGAAGCTGTGAGACGAGCAGCTTCATTGATTTGCATTTTGACCGCGGCTCTGATCTGCTTCCAGAAAATTGTGATGAACAACCCACAAAACTGCAGCGTTAGTCATATTTTGTGATGATGGAGAGAATCGTGTTCAATGAAGTGTCAATCACTTATGCAAACATTCATGAGAGAGTGTGAATAAACCAACTCTAAGTCACTAAATCATTAGGAAAAAAGATGCGAGTCCAGATTTATTAGACACTTAGAAGTCGATTACAATTTTATAATTTACTCCTTTTTTTCTCTGTTGCTCCACCGTCGATTGGTCCTCCTCCTTCTCCTCCTCCTCCTTCCCCTTTCATTTCCATTTTATTACCTTCTCATCCCTCCATCACTCTCTCCTCTTTCATCATTACTGCTCCCTCCCTCGTTCTTTCAGGGGATAGTAAAAAGGTAAAAGTGTACTCTGGTAGCAAGGCCATGTGGGGCGTTAAATCACACACAGGTGCCTTTAAATGGTGAAGAGTGTGTGTGTGTGTGTGTGTGTGTGTGTGTGAGACTGGAAACACACGCACACACACACACACACACACACACACCAGCCTCTCATTTAGGTAGCAGTAATTTGCGGCAGTAAGTGACAGGGTTATTGTAAGACGCTCATTAAGAAAGGGAAGCAGCGAATAAACGTCTGACTGAAGCGAATAAATTCAAACCGCTGCGCCACTTTTACTGCTGCGCAATAAGACGCTTTGATGTGGTGTGAGATGGCAGCGCCGGGGCAAACTCAGCCCCTCACAGTGTGTGTGTGTGTGTGTGTGTGTGTGTGTGTGTGTTGTTGTTGTACTGGTTTTACATTATATCTGTAACATGATCACAGTTTTAATTCACTCACATTTACCTGCAGCGTAGCGTTGTGCAGTAATCCGTCCTCGCAGCTCCAAAGGGTCAAAGGTCAGATCGGTTACAGCGAGACAGAGTGTGTTGGCGCAGTAACACAGTTCAAGGTCACTTCCTGTGGTGAACTTTCATCTCAGCGGGAGACGAGGAAGAGGAGAAGGAGGCGAGAAAGATGGATGGATGAAAGGAACGAGGCGGTGACGGATGATAGAAAAAAAATCACAGTAGATTAGAAAGTCCTGAACACACGAAGGACGTCCACATCATCTTTACTTATTAATACATGAGCGTGATTGTAATTCACTACATGATCCAGAGAAAATTACATCAGTCGTTGTCATAGTTATTATAGTTATTATCACTTTCAAACAACCTGGTTAAAGTTAAACTGGTTTACAACCAGTGTCTTCTCCTGTTGCTGATTATGTTGTTGCCATAACAACAAACAAAACAGTATCGGTCTACTGACTGATAGACCAGCTTGTTTCCTTTTTGATTTCCTTCATTAATCATCTCCTCAACCGTCCCGCCAGTTTCTGACTCCTGATTCATCTATTAACAGTCAAACATGATCATTAACATTGATTTAAAATCCTGCAGATTGTGTTTGACTCTGAACCAACAAACGTTTGTTTGGTCGACGTATTCGAGTTGATCCTGATGATGTTTGTGTGGTCAATGTTTTCAGAGCTGAAAATGTGTCAGTCATGGTCATACTGTTGTTTCTGTAATTATGAGGTAGATTTTTATGAATTACACTTTTTATTTGATGCATATTTGATGCTTTTGGTTTAACAACGTTATTCTAAAACAAACTCACCTGTTACAGATGATTTAATGATCAAATCGGACTTAAATGGTGTCGCTCATGGATTTTATTATCGTGACTGTTGATAGATGATTAAAGAGTCAGAAAGAAGAGGAGGAGGTTGAGGAGATGATTAACAGATGAAATATCTGATCTTTAGGTTGTGGTTTTGTTGTTGTGGTCGTTGTCTGTGTCTGTTATGGCAACGCTTTACTTAGTACTTCATCATGTTCCTGTTGGGATCAATAAAATACATATCTATCGATCTATCTAATCACCAAAGTCCAACAGGAGAAGAAACTGGTTGTAAACCAGTTTGACTTTAACCAGGTTGTTTGAAGATGCTAATAACAAACTATGACAACAACTGTGATTCAATGAGGAAGAGAGAAAGTTTGATTGATTATTTTATGAATCACATTTTATTTTTCTTCTAAATTTCTTTATTTAACATCGTCATCACCACTGCAGTTTACTAGATAAACTCGATTAATGGATCAAACAGCGGCGACGTCGTCAAACTTGATCATTTTTGTTTTAAATGAACTTTGAGCCTAAGAAAGTGTTTCCTTCTCCTCAAACCGACAGCAGCGATTCTCTGCCAAGTCGTCGAGTTGTTTGTCAAAGTCCAATTTTATTCTTTGTCAGCAGCTGAAAACAGGTTGAGCGATGGTTTAACATCTGGAAACTAGTCATCTGAGAGCTTTAAGTTCTGCTCTACAGAGCGCTGATTCAGCCTCGCCACGTACCGTCCGACCTCGGAGGAAGATTAGTCGGCGGCGGCGGAGCAGGTTAGCGGCGTGATGGAGCACTTCTACCGCGGATCAGGGTGTAATTGGATTTACACGTCTCATTTAACCTGCTGGATTCCTCAACTATCTCAGACACTGGAAACATCACCGAGGTGGAGTTTTTCAAGTAAAACTAAATTGATCTTGTGTTTTTTTTTTGAGAAAATTGTCTTTAATTACTTACAGTTCAACAAAAGTGCAAACTGAAACAAGTTTTAAACAGCAGGTCGGTTCAGATTCTTCATTATGATTAAAGGTTTAATTGGAAAAAGTCTCGTTGTTCAAACTCGTTTTAATGAAGCAGCAGTTTCCTAAAGTTACTGAAACACAAACTGAGCTGCTGCTGCATGTGTTGATAACAAACAGCTCTTTTGTTGTGTGTTTCATGTGTGAGATTATCTGGTATATACATCCACTCAGAGAAAGTCACAGCCTCAGGGTTTATGTCTGTATAACTGTCATTAAATGTCTTTGTTTCCTCCAACAGCTATGTACAGTGTCTGTGTGTAGATCCAAAGGATTATACACTTTTACATTTTAATAACTGGTGTGTGTGTGTGTGTGTGTGTGTGAGACATTCAGTGACCTGATCCTCTTAATTGTACGTCTGGTGACCGCAATCTACCCAATCAAAACCCTGGAGGGTCTGTGTCTGATGGAAATGGGCCTTTATGCATTTAGTGATATTAATCTGTCTGTGTATATATATATATATATATATATATATATATATATGTATTGTTGTATAAACTTGTTTCACTCGACCACAAAACTGCATCACAGTAGTTTACTTTAGTTTTAAAAAGCGACGCTGCAGTCAGACGATCTTTTCTGTGGTTTAATTTAATTTAATTTTTAATTTTTTTTTTTTTATGTAAACAGCTGCATCTCGTCTCCTGACAGTTACATTTACGTGTAAGAAACTTTTCTCAGACTGGATTATATTTTTATTGATAAACTGAGGAAATAATTTAATTTTGTTGTTTAACTGCTCGAAGATATTATAAACAAACAGTGTATATCAAATATATTTATATATAAACTGTAGTGAACAGAGTATTAACAATGAGTCTTGTTTTGATCTAAATAAAAAAAATCTGTCATCAGTTACTACCGAGTGAACATTGATGTTAAAATGTAAATAATCCAACACACGTCAGTCACATCTGGATCTGAACCAAACTACAGATGTTTTTTATCTTTACGTCCTGATTCATCTTGAATTTGTGTCTCTGAGGTTCTGCTTCATCTCTGCAACAAGTTTGATGAGAATCAGTTTTTTCCTTTTTTTAATAAACAAACACGTGAGAATCATAACGTTCATGTTGGAGGTAACGATCCATTGTGATTAGTATTTGTTCATTATTGTTAATTTACAATGACACAGTGTTGGTTAGGTCTGTTTATTTAACTACAACTATGAGACACAATAAATCCTTCATATCATTGATCCAAATGATTGCGATCAGTCTGATGTGTCACGTCGACAAGATAAATTAACAACATCCAGAGAAAATTAAATCTTCCCATGAACGTTAAAGATGTATTTTTCCAGAGGGGCAAGCACCAATTATCTGTTTGCTGCCTGGAGCCAAACCAATAAGTATTCATGTGTCTAACGAACAAGCCAGCTGCATGGCACCATAACACGACAGAAATAACACTCAGGAGAAATTAATTAATCCAAAGTGTCAGACGGAGGTAAACAGACAACGGCTGTCAAGTGTTTAAATTCACTGCAAACACAACAACAGCGTCCTGTGTTTGATTAAATCTGGGCGTTGTCAAAACCAGAATATTTGTCTTGGCTTCAGGAGTGTTTGTCATGATTTGACTTTCACATCGGTTCAGTTTTGGTCGTTTTGAGTTTTATGAAAAAGACGTGAACAGAAAAGATCAGATAGCATCGTCAGCATATGACGCCGGACGTCTTCTCACCTCGACCAGCAGGTGGCGGCCGAGGTGACCACACGTCTCATCCATCAAAGACTGTGGTTGTAGTTTAACAGACGTTTGTCATGTTTAGATTCATTTCGTCACAGAGGAAGCAGGTGAAAGTCTTTGACTTGACTATGTCATAAGGTGCGTTTCCATCAAAGGAAAAAACAAGTAAATTTACGGGAACTTGGCCGTTGGCGCGTCTCCACCAGAGGGACAGTTCACAAGGGGCAAAACTCAGGAAGCTTTTCATGGTAGAAAAGAGTCCCTGCCTAGTGGTGGGTACAAAACTTCTTGTTTGGGGTTTTAGGTCGACTCGGTGGTGATTGGTTATAATTCAAGACGGTTCATGACACAGTCAACAAAGAAGCGCCGTTTTTAAAACTCTGTGGCAGAAGAGAAACAATAAACAGTTTCTATTAATAGAATTGAAGAAGTGAACGAAGTGACACAGTCGAACCAAAATAATCACAGAATCAACACTGGCTGCTGCAAATTTATTTATTTATTCTTTCCAATGTGAAAGAATAAATCCTGTCAGTGGGTCTCACCCGCGGTGGAGACACAGACTCTAGGACCTAGTGAGAGGACGTCCCTGAAAAGTTCCCGGCCCCTAAATTTTACCCATAACTTATTGGTGGAAACACGGCTGTAGTTATATTTTAACACACTATTTAAAAAGTAAAGGTCAACATGGTGAAAGCTTTTGTTTGACTGTGGTGTTTGTTTGACTCTTTTTGGGGCAGACATGTCTGTGTTTTGAAGTTATTTAACTGGGTTTTGGTGAGATTTTGCGTCATTATGTTTTGTCTTTTGCACCTCTAATTTGTGACATATAGAGCCTGTACATCCTTCTAAAACTTGACAAAACTTGGGTAAAATATTATCTTATAATGATTTTACTCTGTGTGGAGCCGGTTCTGAGTATACGTTACCTGTTCGCCTGCTCTGCACACGTGCTGAGTGTTTCCTCACTTGTCGAGACGAGCTCAGGTATGCGCGGGGCTACCACAAGGAATGCAGGTTGGAAAAAAAAAATGATATAGGAATGAGGAGGGTGTGACAGAAGAAAGTGAGGTTGGTTTGACGGGAAAAGGAAACGAGTGTCTTGATGTGGCCTCCACGACGACCCGTTCAACCAAACATCTGCAGGAAAAACCAACAACTAGTTTCAAATTAAATGGATTCACTTAATGATTAAGTGTAAAACAGCCTGAAGCGGAACGAGGCGGCGTAGCTCCAGGACGACTGTGGGAACACGTCTCGGCAAAAGCATCCACCATTAAACTAATTTATCCACATAAATCTGCATCAGACATTTCCACATAATCAATACGAAGGAATTTACCTCATCGACATTCAACCCAGGCTAATGAAGTGAATAAACTCTGTAACTCTGCAACTTTAAATAGGTCCTGCTTTGACTTGGCCTTGAGGTTGTCGGTTTGAGTCCCAGAGCTGCTGCTTAAATTTAAGTGTGTCCAAAAATAGATGGTTGTGTTTGAGCTAAGCAGCACTCAGGGTTGATTGTGATGATGATTGTTTAATATCAAGCAGGAAAAAGAGTCTGGCAACTTTTCCTGGACGTAGAAATGACTGATTGGCAGATGATTGTATAAGAGGTTTTTTAAGAGATTAGTTGTTCATGTTGCTTTTGAGAGCAAAGACACAAATTCACGTCAGTAAAGATCAGATCTGCTGCAGGCGGCTAAGAAAGGTTGTAAAACTCTGCAGATATTTTGTAGTTTTCTACTTACACTGAAGACAAACTCCTTTAAAACTTGGTTGAAATTTTTAAGGTCAGAGTTTGATTTAATTGCATTAACAATTATCGTCTTTCTCCTGAGTCATTAGTTTGGAGCAGGACAACACAAGTAAAGTTCAGGTTTGTGTACAACATGTCACTCAGTGTCTCCAGGATCTAATTGGATCCTCAGAGAAAAGAGAAGAACATAAGCAGCTGGACTTGACCTGCAAAATGGGATCAGCTGTTCGGGGATGAGACGGTGACACGAGGGTGAACGGTCAGAAAGTGGAACATTTGGCCTCAGAGTTAATTTGGTACAAAGGAAGTTGTTGTCAGACTACGTGTGGGAAAAAAACCCTAATGTTAAAATGTGTTAGAACAACAATATGACAAGTAGTAATTACCTGGTTGAAGTTGACAAAACAGCCAGATTTGATTAGTTCCTCATTAAAGAAACTAACCTCTGTCTGTCTGGAAACTTCACCACATTCAAACACAGGAACCACACGTCATCTCATCATCTCGCTGCTGATGGCAGACGTTTCACCTTCCAGGGCGGCAATTAAAAACAGCTATAAACGCTTTTACCGTTAGTCATGGTCAGACCGTGCTTTGTATTAACAAGTTCATCTAAACCACAGACTTGATGATGAACCAGGACTCTTAGAAAACTACTTTTCTCCTGTAGCTCGTCGTGTTTCCTCTCTCAGTTGAAATTCCCACAGCATCGTTTTTTCCTCCTATAAACGTGTCCTCAGGCACCAGGGAATGAATTGATGAGGGTCCTCGTATGTGTAATACAAATCTGTATGTGGGTTTTCACCCCTCAGGATGTGGACTCATGTGGACTGAATATATGTTGAAGCTCGAGGGCAAAACCAGCGTGAGCAGCTGAATTCGCCTATAGAAATTGATTTTAAGATGATTTTATAAGACCCCAGCTCTGCTCTCCTTCTCTCCTCCTCCTCTTCCCTATTTTGCTTCAAGGTTTTTACTGGAAAGCAGCTTCCACCATTTTATCAACCTCTGTTTTTCACCGTCCACCAGAAAGTCACCGTTTCCCAACACAAAAACCAACGTGTCCACATATATGAGCATATGTGCAAGCTTTGCTTTTTTGCACATATGTTAGTTTGTCACCACCGAGTAAATTAAGGTTTTATAGCAGGATGCCAGCCGCTTCCATTACCCAGCAGCCCAGGAATGCAGTAAAGACATATGTGTCTGCGGTAAACGCCCTGCGTCGTCTGGGTCGGTGAGCAAACCGACAACAAAATGCTAACATTAGCTGCAGAACATGAGCTGAAGGAGATGATGTCTGCTGTGATACGTGATGCTCAGGATGTTGGTTTTAAACACCCAGAAGAAGAGGAACAGCTTTGTGACTCTGGAAAAAACATCTACAGATGGTTTTAGAGTAAAAACTCACATCTTGATAAGTGGCAAAAAAAAAAAAACTGGATGAACCCAAAACCCAAAATCACGCTGTTTGGTTTTGTTGGAAAACAGTTGTTGTTGTATATTGAACATTTGAGTAAATTTAACCCAAAATCTCTGCTTCTCCTTTTTATGTCTCCTTTTCTTCTTCTTGTACTAGAATAATCTACAATCATCACAAACCACCTTTATTTGTCCAATCAAATAGAAACGACTCAAACTCCATTAACCGTTGGATGAACTTTTATCATATGACTTGATGCCACGTTAGTTGATAATGATATTAATAATAACCCTCATTTGTGTAGCACCTTTCAGAGTACCCAAGGCGCTTTACGTGAATATGAGCAGGGCTTTTGGGAGGCGGGGGACTAAGGGGAGAGGGAAGGACAAAAACATACAAAAGAAAACACTAGACAGACAAAGGAAAAGACTGAGCGACAGATTAAACTGAATGGGGAAGGGCCATGTTGAGAAGGTGGGTTTTGTTTTGAGAGATGATTTAAAAGTGTCCAGGGTTGGGGCAATGGGGATATTGTGGCTGGTGCAGCTACACTGAAACAGCAGGCCCAACATGTGGTCTGAGGACCACAGGTTACGGGATGGAGTGTGTTTGTGGAGAAGGTC
>CM028910.1:25191817-25421817 GCA_016801845.1 Polydactylus sextarius
GCTGGTTCAGCTAATGAGCAGTTGACCCACTGAGGAGTCGAGTCTTCAGATCACTGCACATCAGAGAAAGAGAGCGATCGGAGGGAGGAAGAGAAGAAGAAGTGTGGATGGAGCAGCAGCAGCAGCAGAAGACAGATGAAGACGGATGAATACAGAGAGTGAGACGTGTCGTTAGTGCTGAGGAGAAACAGGGAAAACAAATAAAACATAAAGAAAGAAGAGAAACGGGAGAGAAGCAGGAGGAGGAGGAGGAGGAGGAGGAGGACAGTATTATTAGTGTGAAGGCAACAGGCCACTTCAGTAGCAATAATGTGGCCGCCCATCTGGTTGTGGTTACGACCGACTGGCACTGGTCCACAGCCTTTGAAGAAGGAAGGAAAAACCCAAACCAGCACACGACAGAGACACATGACTGACTCGTTCACTCTCTCTCTGTTTGACCTCTTCATCACTATGATACATCTGGTTGGAAAAAAAAGAAACTTAAAAATGAATAAAATGTAATGAATACACAGGAGAGTCAGGAACCTGTCAAGAGTTTAAATGTAATGGTAACAGACAGAAACATAATTAATTAATCATCTGAGTCGATCACAGATGAAATGAGGTGAAACACAGTTACATCATCAACACCACTGAGCTGAAATATAGAAACAAACAAGCTCATATACTAGTCAGGTCATAAAAACATTCATCTCTTTACATTAGAGGTTCAGTGAGGTTATTAACACCTAACACAAGTATTTAGACTGTGGGAGGAAGATGATTAGTCTGATTTATTTATTGTTATAATAATTATAAGAGTGAATAAGACCGATGAGGTCAAACAAGAGAGTCAACACCATGTTTGTGGTGTAATTGTTGATTTAACTGGTTCGACTACAAACCAACAGTCTGGTAGGTGACGTCACGTCAGTCTCTTCCTGAAGAGAGAACGAGGAGCAGGTGATAAAACTGACCAGGTCAGATTTTTTCCTAGGTTAGCGTAGCTGCTGTTGAGCTAACGTTAGCGTCAGAGTGATGTAAATGACAGACTCTCTCCATGTCAAACATTATCTTTAACATTCACTAACATCACATGTTGAAACCAGGACACATTTCAAACTGGACCAGAACATCATTTTATCTCCATTCACTGGTTCATCATTTTTACCATCATAGGACACATGGACCAGGATGATGTGACTTAGTCTCCATGTATCTTTATTATATTATAAACCTGATCAAACCTTCTCTCCTCGTCCTCCAGCGTATTTCACGGAGCTGCACAGTCAGTCCGAACGCTCCCTGCAGGAGGCGCTGTCTCCCCTCGGGCCTCTTTACTCCCAGAACACGCGTCTGTACACTGACCTCTACACCGACCTGCGCCAGTACTACCGAGGCTCCGCCCTCAACCTGGACGAGACGCTGTCTGAGTTCTGGTCCCGACTTCTGGAGCGAACGTTTAAAAGCTCTGCTGACGTGAGTACAGATTAAATTTTAAATTGAATAGAAATAAGTTAAAACTAACCACCATCTGACCTGAATCTGTCTGATGTTAATGTGGTGCAGAGGTGTGTTTTTTTAACAATGTTCTTCACCTTCACTGCGTCACCTCCATCTGGCAGGTCAGCCTATCAGAGGACTACCTCGAATGTGTTGCTAAGCAACAAGAGACGCTGCGGCCATTTGGAGACGTCCCTCGAGACATGAAGACCAAGGTGATCCGGGCGTTTGTCACCGCGCGGTCGTTTATCCAGGGGCTGATCATCAGCGGAGAGGTGGTCAGGAAGGTGTCCCAGGTTGGTGTGTGTGTGTGTGTGTGTGTGTGTGTGTGTGTGCAGATACAGGAAGTGATGCAGACACAGTGTGTGTTCATGCAAGAGCAACTGAGAATTCAAGATCAAGAACAGTGTTTCTTCACGTTGTGGGGACCTGTCTCCCAACACCAGGTCCCCATCATGTAACAAATAAAATATTAAGGTGAAGACATAACTTAAGGTCTGGTTCAGGTGTAGATAAAGGTTGGACAAGTGGTACCAACCACTGAGATCTCTAGTGTTTTCACAGGAAAGTCTCCAGGAAATGAATGAAGTCAATGAAATGTCCCCTGAAGTTATGGAAACCAGACTGTGTGTGTGTGTGACTAAGGTCTGCTGGGTTGAAGCAGCAGCAGATGATGGATGTGTTGTCATCAGACTCAAACTGTCGTTGAAAACGTCTCCACCCTGGAAATTAAAAACAAAGATCGTCAGAAATTAAGTGTCACATTTTGTCGTTAGAACAAAGAACAAAGAAGCTGTTGTCAAATTATCATTTGATGATGTTTTTGTTGCTAATTTTCCTTAAAAATGATCAGAATCTCAACTTTTCTTTTTTGACGTGTTGAATCATTTAAAAGCTTCTTTAAATGTAAAAGACGTCACATTAACTCATATAAATGTTTCACATATGTAACATTTACTGATGTGCGGCTGTGTTTTTTATAAACTTCTCTTCCAGCCGTCGCGTTAGTTTCCATTCATTTCCAGTCACATTCTTGAAACTCGCCAGACTTGTGTCATTCATCACAGCGAACATCTTGTCTGCATTCATTTGACTCTAAGCTACATTATTGTCTCTGCGAGCTCAGACTTTAAACTGATAAGCTCTTATACCACATTACAACACAACTATAATGTACCGTTGGAACAAAGACTCTTGACAGTGATGGATCGACTCCACCGATGTTTTCTTTTTAATCACTGCAGCGACTTGAAGGACATGCACAGATGCATCCAAACAACGAGAAGAAGAGAAGTGTCAGTGTAACTTTTTGTTTAAAACTTTAAAAACAGGCAGTGATGATCGGTATCTGTCTGTGAACCTGGACACTCGCGACTCAAATACACAATCAGAAGGTGAAACAAAGCTGTTTCCTCTTTAAAAACTGATCGTTGGCTTGTGGTTCCACTCGATAATGTTACAACAAAGTGAAGTGATATTTACTCAAATCTTCTTCTGTCTGTGCTTCAGGTTTCTCTGAGTCCAGAATGCACCAAGGCCTTGATGAAGCTGGTTTATTGTCCTCACTGTCGCGGCCTCGCCTCCGTCAAACCCTGCTCCAACTACTGCTCCAACGTGATGAAGGGCTGCCTCGCCAACCAGGCCGACCTGGACCCCGAGTGGCAAAACCTCATCGGTAAGATTCAGACGCCGAAGTAACAGTTACGTTACTTATGTTTCACATCTGAAGAATTCAAGAAAATCTGTGTCTCACTTCAGTTTTTCTCTTTGTCCACAGTTGAAATGTGAAAGATTAAGAATTAAAATACTTTAATGTAAATTTAATCATTTCCCGTTTTTTTCCAAGAGACTAATTCTGCTTTTTAAACATATTAACTCTCGTCTAAAACTGCGACTATTCCCAGTCCGGTTCTGCTCCAACACTTGTGTGATTTACATCAATGTTTCCTTGTTTCTTTATTTTGTTGAAACATATTTTTGATGCATGAACGTCACTCACCATCAGAGCAGAACAGAAACGTTCATGGGAATTTTCTGAGCGTTGATGAACAGATGTTGTTCATCAGACTGAAACGGATCATGTAGGATTCGTCCAGTTAATAAAGAGTTTGTTGGATCTGATGTGCAAAAAAAAAAAAATCAGACTGGAAACTAAACTGCAACTGAGAATGAAAAGTCAAAGCAGATGAACGGTCGGTCTTCGTCTGACTTTTGTAAAATCGTCTCTTTCTTCTGTTTCTTCGGTTCAGACACGATGATCCAGGTGGTGTCCAGTTTCAGCATGGAGCCCAGTCTGGACGTGGTTCTCTCCTCTATCCCGGCTCGAATCTACGAGGCCATTCACTACCAGCAGGAGAACATGGACACGTTCACAGCTAAAGTAAGACGTCTGCTTCGTCTCATCACTCGTTCAGCTTTTCGTTGCTGCAGGAAGACGCCGACGCGGTGCTTATGTCTGCAAACCTGCAGACGATGAATTATTTGTCAAAGCCGTCACTGGTTTATCAGTTTTGGTTGAATTAGATTTACAGGTCAAAGATTATTAAAGAAAATGCAAAATCATCTTGAGGTGGAATTAATATCCTGAAGAAACGCTGACGAAGACAGAGCTCAACATTTTTATTGAGCTCTTCTTTTAAAGGTGTGTCTTTTTATTATTATTATTATCATGTTGCTAGGAGCAGAAGTGTGTATATGTTCATGTGTTGACTATAAATAATATGAATGATTCATCTTTAAACGCACAGGATGTCAGAGAAACCAAAGTTAATTAATCTGTTTTGGCCTAAACAAAGGAAACAACAAGGCTCGAAGCCAAAGCGTCCGTCTGGTTTGTGTGTGGCGACATCTGGTGGATGGTTCATAAATAACATTATAAATCTGAGCTTCTCACTTCATCGTATGTGTGTTTGTGTTCAGGTGTATCAGACGTGTGGGACTCCAGGTGAACCGGGGACAGGAAGTCCGGCCCTCCATGACCAGAAGAGGAAGAGCGGCTCGTTGACGGCGTCGGAGTACAAACCTTCACCCACGGCTGGATTCAGGCTGGAGATGCAGGTTTGTATCATCTGTTCACAAAGACTTTAGTCGCTGAGATGAATAATATCTCATCTCAGGCTTCAGTATTTATGTGATTGACCCATCAACCGTCTGATTAGTGGATATTTTTTCCATCTTAAACAGATAAATGTGTCGTACATTTGATTTATAAAAGCAGATGCTGATGCTTTTTGGTGCTGTATTTATTTTCCAACTGTATTAAATGTGATTAAAGCACATTATTTATTGTTGCTGATTCTGAAGATGCAGGATTTTAACATTGGACGTGTGATTTATTTTTTCTGCCTCTTCAGGTGTCTGATCTCTCCAGTAAACTGAGGGAGATGCGACAGTACTGGATCCAACTTCCTGTGGCTCTTTGCAGTAAACTGGCGGCAGGAGGCGCCGGTCAGGATAAATGTTGGAACGGCATCACTAAAGCAAGGTGAGGAAGAGACAAACAGTGATTTAACTAGACTGTATTTATTCTGTAAACACAGCAGACGCCTGTGTGTTCAGATTTGACCTTTGTCTTTTTTACTCATCCTCTAAAACTTGAATAAAAACAGCTTCAAGGTCTGAAACCTGTCGTACAGAAGTTGTGTTGATGCAGCTCAAAAACAGTTTTCTTCAGAGCAAAAAAAAAGTTGTGTTTTTTTTTAAAACTTTAACAGCAAAAATGTCGAGAATGTTTCTGAATAAAAAGCCGAGAGGAGACGAGATGATGTTGCTACGATACCGAGCGACTGAAGGTCGATTGTTTCATGTTTGTCAGAACAAAGAGGGAAGAAGACACACACACACACACACACACACGTCTGTTAAGCCACAGATTACCGAGCAGGTTGACGTCAGGTCGATGTGTGTTCATATTCAACAGCCTCACGTTGTAAATAAAGTGGTTGGAATAAAACAAACTTATGAGATTTATCATGAGCAGAAATATGTGACAGTAACAGGCATGAAATATATTAGAGCATGAAATATGGATGAAATATGGACTGTGTGTGACAGAGTCAAGAAATATGAAGTGTGTGTGTGTGTGTGTGTGTGTGTGTGTGTGTGTGTGTGTGTGTGTGTGTGTGTGTGTGTGTGTGTGTGTGTGTGAGGTGTGGCAGTGAGTGGATCATTACTGTTTATGAATCTACAGCGACATCTGCTGGTTCACTCAGACTCAGCTCCATTAATTCATGAATGTCAGTTTTGTTTTTTCTTCAGTGAAGTATAGATTTATATTATAGTAGAGATTGGATGTAAATGTGTTTTTAAATACAACATTTAACATTTTAACTAAATATAAGAATATAGATAAAACTCTGTGCTGATTGAAGTTAAAACGAAGTAAAATGATGTTTAGTTCAGGATACGAACGTCTAGGTTGAGTTAAACAACGTCATGAAATGATGATGTTGTTTGATCGATCAATAGATAGATAGATTATAGATTTCTTCATCTAATTAATAAAACTCTGTGTGTGTGTGTTGTGGACAGATATCTTCCTGAGGTGATGGGCGACGGTTTGGCCAATCAGATCAATAATCCGGAGGTGGAGCTTGACATCACCAAACCAGACATGACGATCCGACAACAGATCATGCAACTGAAAATAATGAGCAACAGACTGAAAAACGCCATGGATGGAAACGACGTGGACTTTCAGGACACGAGTGAGTCTTTAATGACCAGTGTTCGTATTAAACCATCATCTGTTTCTCATCAGAACTGGTGACAGATGGAAGTCAGAACCAAATATTTCCAACTGATGTTTCCATTCATGAAGGTTAATTCGTTTCCGCTCAGTCATTTCTCACTAATTATCTGTTTTTTTCAGTAGAAACTGGGTCACGTCTTTTATGTTTAACAGATAAATGAATCGATAAACACGTGTGTTTCTTGTTTGTTTTTTCCCTCCCTAGGTGATGACATCAGCGGCTCAGGAAGCGGGATGTGCGTGGGCGGTCAGTGTCCTCGGAGCAGACCGGGTCTTTACGCCTACGCTCCAGACAACAACCGAGTCCGAGGCGCCGCTTCGTCTCCAGGCGGTTTCTGCTTCTCACTGCTGCTGCTGCCGTCGCTCGTCCTGCTTCTTCAGCGATGATGCACCGCCGCTGACGTTGAACTATGGGACTAAGAAAATAAAAAATAACACACACCGAGGGAGAGGGAGGGAGGGCAGACAGGGAGGAAGGTTGTTGGTGGGGGGGGTTGGAAAGTATCACTTTGCCAAAAACAAAAAACAAAAAAAAAATGAATCGAAAAAGACATTTTTGAGGAGAAAATGGACACGTTTTCTTCTCGTTGGAGTAAAAACTGACAGTGACAATGTTTTATGTTTAAAAAAAAAAGTCTTAGTTTGAGTGTGATTGAGGATGAAGATGAAGATGAAGAGAGAAGATGACGATGATGAAGACGACCGACGGATGTTGATGATGGTTCGTTGACTCAGCTCCAGCGTCGAGACGCACAAACGACGTCTGGTTGCGTTTTGTTATTTTCAACAAAAACACGTTTTTATTTGATTTTGATTTGATTTTTTCTAAGCGCAGGTCGTCGACCTTAACAAACATCGTGTACGCTGTAAATGTTTGTGTACATTAGGTAAAAGACTGGCACCATATACAGCCATGAATGTACAGTATGAGACTATATCGGCAACAAACACCCCCACCCCCTCCGTCAATAATCTGTGATGTAGTTGATGTCCACATGTTTTCAATGTGTGTGTGTGTGTGTGTGTGTCGACATTCATTCAGTACGATTCATCGATAAACGATCACACACACACTCCTGAGACATAACGACGACATGTCGTGTGAACTGTGTATCCAAACATTTCAGAAAGAAAAAGGAAGTGACCACTTTTTTTTTCTTTTTTTTTTTAAAAGAAAATCAAGCACCGATAAACAAGCACATTTACACAAATCCTGTTAAAACACGTTGGTTGAACACTTGTGACGACTCTCACCAGGTTTTATAACTAACTGACTTTATGTTTTTGGAAAGAAAAGAAGAAAAAGCATCGTTATAAATATAAATAAGAAGGTTTTCAGGTTTTGTACATACGGTCCAGGGACATTTACTCGTTGAGCCTGGTGATGAATCATTTACTCGCATGCCTCAGTCTGCACTAATATACTGCTTCATATGGGTCTAATTCACACACACACATTTTACACACACACTGAGGTTGTGTATTAAACTGGTTTTTATTCATGAGTGTACTGAATCTCACATTTCATTCATTAAACTGTTTGATTGTAGCAGTGGATTTTTTTGACCTCGACCATTTAATTTAATTATTTTGTTTTAAAAAGAAAGAAACAATTTGACGAAACAAAAGGAAACTAGTAGTTTTGTAAAAAAATAAATAAATGAATAAATTGGCGCCAATTAAAAGTTTAAATGTGGATGATATAGCGACATCTAGTGGTGAGATTAAAGATTACAAGTAAACCACAACTCAACTCAATAAAATAAAGAAAAACAATCTGTTCATGACGACTTTCTCCTGAAGCATCAAAGTGAAGTAAATATCATTTATAATCTTATGGAAATGTAATTTTTCTGCTTGGAAACATTTGGTCCTGACATTTATTTTGAAAGTTACATTACAGTCAACAGAGATGAAAATTAACCTCTGATCATCTTTGACTTCTACCCTGAATCACACGCGTCCTGTATGTTAATTTAAATGAAACTATCAGTGAGTCAACACCATGTTTGTGGTGTAATTGTTGATTTAACTGGTTCGACTACAAACCACCAGTCTGGTAGGTGACGTCACGTCACAGTTTCTTTCCCCGTCTCTTCCCGGCTGAAGAGAGAACGAGGAGCAGGTGATAAAACTGACCAGGTCAGATATTTTCCTAGGTTAGCGTAGCTGCTGTTAAGCTAACGTTAGCGTCAGAGTTTGACGGTGACGTAAATGTAGCCAGACCAGCGTTGTAGTCGCTACGTGGTCTCACACTAAACCTACAGTAACGTTTGCTGCCTGTCACTAAACAGACTCTCTCCATGTCAAACATTATCTTTAACATTCACTAACATCACATGTTAAAACCAGGACACATTTCACACTGGACCAGAACATCATTTTATCTACACTGACTCTGGTTCATCATTTTTACCATCATAGGACACATGGACCAGAGGAAGATGATGTGACTTAGGCTTCATATACGACCAAACTAGTCAGAGCGACTCCAACAACATATTACAGGTTATTTTAACAAATACTTAACATTAGTTTTAGGTGATGACACAATTAAACTTTAATCTACATTATTTCTTTGACTATTTCCCGGACGTTTAACATGTCGTGTGTGTTTCTCTTCTGCTCAGCAGCATTTTCATCTTTGCGTACTGGCTTTCATCTACAGTGTGAGACAAAAATACACAACCAAGCACCAACTGTTCCCTCTACGCTGTCTGTCTGTGACTGATGCTCCATCGCTACCAGATTTAGTCATGACTCACTCCCTGGTCCTGTTTCCACTGCAGGACCGAACATGACCACTCACAGATATCACAGCATCAAACTGGGATTGTGTTTTCTTTTTGTTGTTGTTTTGTTGTTTGTCTTGTTAAAGACTCCACATACCAGATGCACTTCCAGCTATAAATGAACATACAGCCCTTTGTAACAGGCGGTGACAGCCTCATCTGGTCCTGCTGAGAGAAAACAAGGCCACACATTGTGTGTAGAGATGACACTCAAGCACCAGTCAGAGGCTGGAGTTAATGAATGATTTATTCTCCTGATGCTGATGTTTAAAATCTGATACAACACAAGCACAAAAGATACGCTACAAAATCTAGTCTATTTTTAAAACATCAGAAAAGTCTCAGATGTTCCAGCGTTCAGAGCTCACGTCTCCCATTTCATCTCCCGACAACTCGATAGTATCGCGTGTCTTTCCTGATGTAAAGTTAGAGTTTGAAATTAATTTTAAACACAATTAAAGACACGTACACACAGAAAGAAAAAACAGAAATGTTTTGAGGCTTCTCACTGTGTCCACGATCAAAGTTATGTTTCATTTTAAATCCCTGCGCGGTGAACGAAACGCTCCACAACTCTCGCTGCTCGAATTTAAAACGTTGTCTGGAGACACTTTAAACATAATTGTTCTGCTTATGTGAAAAGCAGCGGGCTTGTAATCGTTTTTTTGTGCGTGTGTGTGTGTGTGTGTGAGTCTCCATCTGTGGTTTTAAAAAAGCAAACACAGTGAAAATGTGTTTTCTTTAAAATTTTAATGCTCCCAACAGCTGTCTCAAAGATAAGACGCCTCTTCATCTCTCTGCCTCCAGTCCTTTTACATGTAGACACACACGACTCTTTCAAGACTCAGGTCAGCGTCTACCTGGTGCAGCAGCCTCTGAGTAAGTGTGGTTGTTGCATCGCTACACAGGGTAGCGACAGAAAAGCTGCTGACAAGTGAGATGTCATGTTGAGAGACTGCAAATGGACAAGAAACTGCACCATCACAGAGAAGATGTAGACCATCATGTTGCCGGGCAGTTTTTTTCTCCTTCACACAGTCGGGAAGCTGCAGATGAAGAACAGGATAAAAACTTCAGAAAGAATTTGATCTGAGGCCGTTAGGAGCTGAAATGTAACCGTTTAAGTTTTATTTTCTCAGTAACACAGTGTGAAGTCTTCTGCACTTTGTCAATAAACTCTTCGGTTGTTGCTGCAGCTGCTGCGAAAAAGAGCCAAAAAAGTTTTTATCACAACTTTGTCCCTTGATGTCGTCGTATATCTTTAATCAGAGGAGGAATTCTGCTGATTCTGATTGTTCGAGCTCTGAAAAGTTACATAAAGAAATATTATCTCTACTGATTGTGGTCAGTTTTGAAGAGGACGTCTCGATCCATGTTCATTTGATCATTTTGAATCTAAATTTATCTCTTGATTTGATTGGATGGTGTAGAAGGTGAAAGGTCACATCATCCAGGAAGTGATTGGTTGTGTTGGTTTGTCTCAGACGTCTGTTCAGGTTGAAGTTGGATGATTTTCTACACGTGATGATGAAGGTCAGTGTCCAACTCAAACTAAACTCTGTGAAGTGGAAGAAGTGTGAAGTGAAGACTCAACATGATCTTAACCTTTTTCTGTTGAAACTTGGAAACAGTTTGTTGCTTGTTTTTTAATTCAAGACCAGTCGAGGACAAATTAATTTATTTCTAACAAATCAAACTGATATTTGATGCTGCACTTTGTCAATAAACCTTTAAGTTGTTGCTGCAGCTGCTGCAAAAGAGCCAAAAAAGTTTTTATCCCAACGTTGTTTTATGATGTTGTATATTTTTAATCAGAGATGGATGCTGGTTGTTTGTGCTGCATTGTCAGAAATGTTATACGAAGAAATTATCTCTGTTCTGGTCGTGAAGAACAAGACAACTGATCATTTTGAATCTAAATGTATCTCTTGATTTGATTGGATGGTGTAGAAGGTGAAAGGTCACATCATCCAGGAAGTGACTGGTTGTGTTGGTTTGTCTCAGACGTCTGTTCAGGTTGAAGTTGGATGATTTTCTACACGTGATGATGAAGGTCAGTGTCCAACTCGAACTAAACTAACATGTTGGTTACGTTTAATATCAATCAGCACAGTTCAGAGGAGGTTGAGTGTGTCGGCCATTTTGTTTTGCATGTTATTTATTTCTCCTCATATGATGTCTCGACTCTTTTTCTGTTCAAACTCGGACGCAATTTCTTGCGCATTTGCTTGTTTTTTTCAGTCAATTTAATTTATTCCTAGAACATCAGATTAATATTTGATGTTTGTCGATAAACTTTCAGGTTGTTGCTCGCTTCGTTCCATGATGTTGTCGTATATCTACATTAGTTCAGGGAGGGTTAGATTATTCTGTTAGTTGTTTTTGTGTAGACTGGTGAATTGTTATATGAAGCAGTGATCTCTGTACTGGTTGAAACGTCTCGATCCGCGTTCAGGACATGATATTTGATCATTTTGAATCAAACTTTAATCTTAAACTTGAACTTGGAAACGATACGTTGTTTATGTTGAAGATGAATCAAGGATGATTAAATTTATTTCTAGAACATCATATTGATATTTCTCCATCTCTTGTAGGAATTCCTATTTCGTAGAAAATTCAATATTATAAGATATAAAAAAAAAAAAAAAAAACATCTCTTGAGTGATGAGTATCTTTTTTTTTTTTTTTTTTTCAGGCAAAATCAATATGTTGTCTTTAATCAATCCCTCACTGAGACCGACCTGGTTTGTTTGAACCTGTTGGGAGCTAAAACTCCCTCCATCTAACAGAAGATGGATTAACCTCTCAACTATGACAAGTAATAAGAGCATGAGGTGAAGATTTATAGATCTGTGTTTGGACTTTAATGCTGCTCAATGTGAACGAGGCCAGGAGGCTGGAAATATACTGCGCCGCCGTGTTTACTTATGGGAGAGATTATTGGCTCATCTGTCACATACAGGCAGTGCTATACGATACATACACTCTCTGTGCACTTTATTGGGAACACTTTGCTGATGTTCGGTGGTTCCTTCCTTTGTTGATATGTTTCACATTGATTCTACAAATCTCCACTTTCATCACATCCCAAAAGTACAACTGGATTTGGCTCTAATGCCTGAGAAGTACTGAGGTACAATTTTTAATGTATCATCCCGCAAGTATCCATTAGAAAAATGGTCAGTTGTGGCCATAAAGGGATACACATGGTCACTAACAACACTCAGATGAGCTGTGGCGTTCAAACTGTGATTAATTGGTTTTAAAACCGACCACCACCAGCAGCAGCAGCAGCAGCCGCCTGGACTCTTGACACAAAGCAGTTTGAGTCTACAGGGTCACGCTGTTGATGCCAAATACTGACTGTACCATCTGTGTGCCTCAGCAGAAATCCAGATACATCAGACCAGGCTACATTTTTCAAGTTTTATTGAGCCTGTGCCCAGCACAGCCTCAGATTTCTGTTCCTGGCTGTCAGCAGTGCAACCTGGCGCGGTCGTCTACCGATGGAGCGTTTCTGCCTCAAGGTTCGACACATCGAACACTGTGAGATGCTTTTCTCTGCCCAACACAGTTGTAAACAATGGCTACTTGAGTTGCTGCACCATTTCTGTCAGCTGGATGTTGTTTTATTTTTATTTTTCACATCATTGTGAGTTAACTCCAGAGAAATCTGCTGTGAATGAAAATCCCAGGAGCTCAGCAGTTTCAGAAAACCAGCACATCTGGCACCAACAATCCTGCTCCAGTCAGAATAACTGAGTCAATGTGAAAATTAACTGAAGCTCCTGATGTGCATCTGTATCATTTCATGCATCGTGCTTCTGCCACGTGATTGTTTGAATAATTTATTGGACAAGCAAGTGTACAGGTGTTGGACAGATGCAGATTTGACTGGTGAATATTTGCGTTAGAAAGATGATGAGTCTGAGAACTAAAGCACATTTTAAAAAGTGAGTAAATATCTTATCCTTATTTATTGTAGTTTACTATAATATTTTTGTCTAAAATAGATTTTAGGAGGTAGAACATGACACATCGTGTTGTATAGTGAACCTGTTGGATGACTGATCAGTTGACAAGATGAAGGAACCATCCTGGTGGATGCAGGAAGAGTTTTACTCTTGTGAAAGAGCTGTTACATGTTTTATGTTGAGTCTGGTTTTAAGTCTGGTTAAGGGAAGATTACAGCAGCTTGGGTGCAGTGGTTAGAGCTGTTACTTCACATCAAGACGGTTCTGGATCCAAACCTGAGTTGAAGTCTTTCTGAGGTCGTGCATCAGCTTCAACCCTCTCATGATCCCCAGCAGGATAAGAAATAGAAAATGTATGAAAATATAGAAAAAGTTCTAGGTTCCAACCTGAGTTGAGGTGTTTCTACATGTTCTTGGGATTTGCTCCATGTACTTCACCTTCCTCCTACAGTCTAAAGACATGCAGATGGTCTTGACTGGTCTTGACTGGTCCAGAGACATGCAGGTGATGTTGATTTGTGTCTTAAATTAGCTCCAACCTCCTCATGATCATCAGCAGAATAAGGTTTAAAAAACTGGTGGATGGAAACTTAGATCATGGTTGTCGTTGGTGCTGTTTCCTCATGTTGAGACGGCTCTTGGTTCAAAGCTCAGTTGAGGTCTTTCTACATTTCTTGTGATTTTCTCCAGGTACTTCAGCTTCCTCCCACAGTCTAAAGACATGCAGGTGATTTGTATCTTGCTTTGGATCCAGACTCTTTATGACCCTCAGCAGGGTAAAGTTTAGAAAATGGATCGATTAAAACAATCGTGCAGTATTTTGCATCCGATGTCTCTCTGTGTTTGCATGTTCTCCACATGTTTTCATGGGTTTTCTCCAGATTTTAAAGTGTGTGTAGCTGTGATTGTGACCATGAATGTCTGGTGTCTCTATGCGTCTCCCTTTCCTGTCCAGTTTGGACCAAAGTCGACTGGTTGTTTCCATCTTCCTGTGACTCTGAGGATCAGTCACGGGTAGTTTGGTGTTGGTCTTGATGTTCTTATTGCTCGAACATTGAATTGCATTTAGTTGTACATTTACAGCTGTAATATCATCGTTAGAGTCTGAAGCTTAAAGCTACAACAAGTCACATCTCATTTCATCATAATGAGGATCATTACAGTCCAGGTTCCTGAGGCGATCCAGATCTGGATCAGTTTCTAGATGCAGTACCGGTTTGTGACCACTGAGTGTCACTGTCTCACTACAGAGCCACTGATACCTGGGAGGAGGAGGAGGAGGAGGGTGGTGGGATGAGGGATGGAGGTGGGAGAGGGGGACTTGACCATTGGGGATAAAGCTTGGGTCAGGTGGAAAAAAGCGGGTGATTGGTTTACGATCCGCTGTGCTCGCTCCTGATTGGATGAGGAGGTGATCGAGAGAAAGAGAGAGAGAGAGAGAGATGTACCGGCACTCTCTCCTCTCCAGTCTCTGCTGACTCTGCCGGTGCAGCCTCACACACATACACACACACACACACACTCTCTCTCACACACACTCGGACACCCAGAGGACTGAGATGTGACCGTACACCGGGAGGAATAACGGCGTGTTTCTGTGGAGGGGGATTTTCTGTGTCAGCCCGACGATGGGAGCGGACAGACGGGGAGAGATTTCAGCCAGTTGGGCTGCGGGTCTTGTCTGGTTGATCTCCTCAGTGTGTGCAGTGGAAGGTAGGTGGACAGAGACCGGGTGTACATTTCTATATTTAAATATATAAGTGTGTGTGTGTGTGTGTGTGTGGGCAGGGTGAAGCCTTGAATTAATTCATGCACAAACTGTGGTGAAAGACAAAAAGACAGAAACATCCCTGGTTCTGGTTAAGTTTGTGCAGATTTGAGATTTGCATAGAAACAAATGTTGGGTAGTTTTTCTACATGAAGTTTTTTTTGTGATCATTTGTGTTTTAAGGTTGATTTTTAGGATCAAACACAAACGAAGCTGCTGCTGCTTTGGAGCTCAGATGAAAAACCAGAAAAAAAACCCTGCAACTTCTTGTCAGGGTTTGTTTCTAATCAGATACAAACATGATCTTTATGATTTTCAGATGCTCAGATTATATAAAACCTGGTTGCACACGGAGCCTAATGTCCTGTGAGGTGAATCTACTTTACTTTGTGTAACTGTGTCTCCCTCTGTGCTCTGTCGGGGCTCTATTAACACTCAGGCTGCTGCTCACCTGGAGCAGCAAACTGAATCATAATTATAGCTCACAGGTGCTTGGTGACTCGCTGTAGCTGTTACTCCCTCAACGCATCGTCCTGCTCCTCCTGCTGTTTCTGCTGCCGAAGCTCAAACATCAGCAGCATCTGACTCCTCCGCTCTGCTGCGCCTCCTCCCATCTCTTCCCAAAGCATTGTCTACCTACGCTTCTGCTCCTCCTCTTCTTCCTCTTCATCCCTGAGCGTCCCTCACTGCTGTTCCTGCTCCTTCCCAAGCCTCATCGAACATGTTGCTCATCCTTCTCCCCAAACATCACCTGCTGCTCCTTCTGTTACGTCTTCTCAACCATCTCCTAATGCCCCCTCTCTACGCACCAAAATCTACCGCTGCTGCTTTTTCATACCCTTCATTTACTTCTATTCCTGGTCCTTTTTCCTTCAAGCGCGACCTCCTGCTCCTTCCTCTCCTCCACCCCAAAACACATCCTACTGCTTTTTTCATTTGCTTCTCTCTGAGCATCTCCTCCTGCTGTTCTCCACAAACCTCATCTCCTTCTGCTCCTCTCTCAACAACACCACCTGCTTCTCTTGCTGCGCCTCTTTAAGTGTGACCTGTTCCTCTTTCCACAGCGTCGTCTAACAATGGTCCTGCTGCTCTTCACTCAAACTGAGCTGCTGCTCATCAAACATCAACCTCTGCTCTTGGTTTTTCGTAGCTGCTGTTTCTCTTCCTGTTTGCTCTCCACACATCTAGTGACTCCTGCTGCTCTTTTTATTTTCAGGAGTAAATGATGAAGTTAGAGACAACTGGGTCAGATGGACACGAAGAGACAAATACTGTAGTGAAGCTAACAAAGCTTAGCAGCTCAATTAATCCAAATAAACGTTTGCAATGTTGTACTTTTCATGTTGTGTGGCTGATGTTGGGTTAGCACTCAATCAAACTGTGGTACAGCTCCCTCTAGTGGTGCATCAGGAGTTTTTTAACGATGAAATAATCGTTTATTAACAAACCATGTTGCTAGCATAACTGTCGAGTTTTAGCTTAAATAAATTGGTTGTTTGGTTCAAAAACGTTGCAGCTGTTGCTCCAAATGTGAAACATCAGATAAAGAGGTGCAGTGAATGTCGAGTAACCGAAGACGACCACAGATGGAAACAGGACGAGTCCTAATGGAAACTTTAGGAGCTTTCTCATTAGACAACAACCAAAATTAACCTGTTGTGTGTTGGTCGGTGTTGAGCTGAGATGTTGTGTAGTTAAATAGACAAACAGTCTGGATGTTGATTCTCATTATGAAAAGTTTAAGAATCTTTGGACTGTTTTATTTCTGCTGCTGCTAATAACACGAGACACACACACACACACACACACACACACACGTACGTCTTTGAGTATTAGGATTAATTATCACAAGACAACAGTGACTCTGGAGTACAAACATCCACTATGGTTCCTTTTCGTTCCTCCCAACGTGTTTAATTAAATTTGCACTAAAAATTAAAGTTTTTGTATAATCCTGCTGATAATTAAACAGAACCTCGTTAATGAGGGAGGCGGACATTAAAAACTGTCCTTGTCTGTCTCTGTTCTCGTCCTTTCTGTGAATCTTGACATTGTGATTACGTTGTAGACTCCTCCTCCTCCTCCTCCTCCTCCTCCTCCTCCTCCTCCTCTGACCTGTACACGATCACAAACGTCCCTGTCGCTGATCGACTGCATCTGTGCTGTGTTTCCTCTTTATTTGTTTCCTATTTACAGAACCAGAGCTGTGTAGAAATGCCAGGGTTGTTGTTTTTTTTTTTTTTTTTTTTTTAGAAAAACAGACACATTATGGAGAAATAATAAATCTTCTCCTGCTCCTCTTGTATCTCCCTCCTCCTCCTCCGTTCAGGCCACATCTCTTATACAAACCACCGACGTCCTGAAACTCCTCCGTCAGTTTCGTCTTGCAGCATCTCTCCTCCTCTTCCTCCTCCTCCTCCTCCTGCTGCTGCCGTTGCCTCCGTCGTCCCTTATGGAAGCACCAGATTAGTCTACTGCTGCGTTTTAATGGTGCGCATAATGACAGGCGCCGTTGTGAATCTCCCCCATTATGAGACATGTAAATGTGTTGAAGGGCAAGTCTACTTTGATTTAACAGGACGTTGTGTTTGTTTGTGTGCGTGTGCGTGTGTGTGAGAAGGAGAAGGTTTAGACTGATCCAGGAACAGTGTGGGTGGTGGGTTGTTTTGTGGTCACTGTGGCCTTTTTATGGTAAGTAGGCGCCTAATGAACTGATGCATAAGCTGATCTGAGTCTGTTGGTGTGAAATATTCCCACTGCTGAAACAATCACTGCCATTATCTCTGCTCTTCAGACACTCGTCTTCCTTCATAAACTTTGTCTTTTATAAAAAACAAACAAACTGATTCATCAGCAAATCTCTCAATCATCTGACAGATGATTAAAGACGTTGATGATGAATTCTCCATCTTCCTTTAATTCTACAGTGAAATAAAGTTGAATCTGAGACGAAAGTTAAATAAATTATTACAAAAAGACAAATTAGTTGTGACAGTTGTTCATCATATGTTCATTATACAGAGACAACACTTCATTTAATGTTTAGTAAAGTAATGAACCAAACTTATAATATATTATTATCACTTAATCAGTGTTGTTTTTGTTATGATTAATGGTTTAATGATTTCTTTATAAAACTTTTGCCTGAAAAACAACTGAACTGATTCATCACTTGTATTTACACATTAATTATCTGGTGATCGAGTCAAATTTTCTGCTCAAGTTCAATTAAGTTCATCGTTTATTTGTGTTTTTCAGTTTTACGTCTCTATATTCTAGATATTTGTTGTATTTGCAGCTTTGTCGACAACTGATATTAACGATTTAATCGTCAGCTGCTGTGATTGATCTGTTAGTTAATTAATCTGCAAATTGTCATTTAAAAAAAACCAAACATTTGTTGGCTCCAGTTTCTTTATTCATCAGCTGAATAGATTTAATTTCTGATTAATCAAGTAATTATGACTCAGATCATTAATGATCAGATCAACTGGCCAGTGTTTGTCTTAAGTCTCTTCTCCACCACGTGGTTGTGTCTCTACTCTACTGGTCTCTACTGGACTCTACTGGACTCTACTGGACTCTACTGGACTCTACTGGACTCTACTGGACTCTACTCAGTCTGGTAGCAGACATGTTGTTTTCCATCACAGTTTGGTTCCTCCTCCACGTGAATGTGGTGAGTGGAATCAAACTGCTGCGACGTCACGACACTAAAACATCAGTAAACATTAATGGACATGGAGGAGATGCTGTACTTGTTGCTGGGTTAGCTTACGACCAGGTAGCTACGACGATGGCTATCACTCTTGTCCTGTTTAAAAATGGAGCTTGATTATTTTGTTGACTCTCTCAACTCAACTGGCGTCTGGTGGCAGCTTGTGAAGACACTCCCTCTGACCAATCAGTGGCCGGCGCCTGTTCACGCCACGCTTTTAGTATCGACTCAGCTCCATTGGTTCCTCCACAGAGTAGGAACTAAAACAGTAGCTGGAACCAGGAACTAGCACCAAGTGGAAACACTAGAGACTGAGTAGAGACCAGTAAAGACCAGTAGATGCTGGAGGAAAACGTCTATTTGTCTCAATATGTTGAAGTTTCTTCTGTTTTTCTTTTCTGGATCTTAAACGTCTTTGTCCTGATCATATCTGTTGTTTACACATGCAGCTGTAAGCAGCTTTCTGAAAGTGTTAAACTCATGAAGCCTTTGCGGATTTAGAGAAGAGTGTAGCTGCAGTGAGAAAGAAAATAGGCCGAACATTTTTGCTATCTTCGCTACCAGACAGGAAAGCATACTGTGAGAGATGTTGTTATTTTGTGTTATTCTGGCATCGTAACCTGAAATTGCTGTGATTGTTCAGTGACCTCTACTTTCCCCGAGGATCTGGATCCGTCCACGGAGTCAGTGCAGTAATCCAGCGTTTGACCCTGTTATTTTGAAAGTCAATGCAAACCCTGACCCAGCGGATATTGTCGGGTGTAAGTGCTACATATCCCACAAACAAGCCTTGAGAGAGAGGGAGAGGGAGGTGGGGGGGGCGGCAAAGTCATCTGTGTCTGAAACAAATGCCCGCTCAGCAGCAGCCTCTGTCACTGAAATTGCTGATTTGTGTCAGTGTTGAGTGTCAAGAGGTCGAGGAGTTAATTTCCTTCGACTTTTTCATGCAAAAACTGCTCGTTTGGGTCCGATTTAGAAACCCTGAATTGAATGTGATAATGTTTTTACTCTTTTTCTGTATATTAACTGTACATACAGTGTGGTTACGCTGCACTTATTACTTCTTGTTCCTGCACGTAACTGCAACTATTTTGGTCTTTTTCCCCGGAGCCTGAACACACGCACGCTGTGCCCCATCTGTCGCCTTAGTAGCGGAGCTAAAGGTTAAACATCGTAGATCTGGTTTTAGACGCTGGTATTAACATGACAAGCTGTAATTTGTGACTTTGTTCTGTATGAAGGTGTATTGTGTGTGTGTGTGTGTGTTTGTGCAACAAATTGTGAACAAATGATCTCCTCAGGGGGAAACCTATCGTACATTTATAGCAAAGAGATATGCAGATGACAAACTGCACACACACACGCACACACTGAACGCTGCACTGAGCTGTGCAAGCTCATGTTTTAAAGATGTGGTTTCTATATTCATCTGTTGACAGGTTATCAATGTGACAGACAGATAGTTGAACTGGGAGAAGGTAGGAGCTTGGAAGAAGATGCTTTGCAACAGTCCTGAGGCTTTTACCCCGGTGTATCGCACTCCATTTTTCCTCAGAGCCTGCCCTCAATATTAAATATTTATTTCCACCACAGCCGTCAAATTGTTTCAGAATAAATTTGGTTTTTCTTCTTCTACACGGTACTTGGAGCCTGTGGGAATATTTACCTTTTTGCTGAGAGACTCTTTGGTGCTGTATTTCCCACGGCGAATTGGGCATCAAGAGGCAATTTCAGACCAGTCAGTCTGTTATTAGACACCAGGCCTCGAGCCACGAGCCATCAGACTTCACTATCACAGTTTTCACTGGTTCAGGAAGTCATTTCTAACAAAACAGTCCCAATGTTTACTGAGACATGACTAATAAGTTGTGTTGGTGTAAAAAAAAAATAGCGTTAACGATGAAATTTCACACCTTTGCTGTGAATTTTCACACACCTCAAAAATCCTGCTCTTATATTCAAGTAGATGCACGTCGGTTCAGTGACGAGTGATGAGTCACGTCAGTTCCTCCGGAGGAATATCAGCTTTTAATGCAAACGTTTGGCAGCGTCTCTTCGCCAAATGTTTGGGTTCACAGTGCACATCCCTTCCTCATGATTTCTGCTGCGGCTCCAACGACTTGTTTTAAAAAAAGTTTATTATGTAGACGCAGCGAATGCTCGAGTGGTTTTTCATGTCTTTTGGGACAAGGCCAAGTCAAGTCTCAAATGTTCATTAGCAAAATTATTGGTCAAGATCCAAGTTTTTAAGTTTCTAAACGCTGCACATTAAAACTGACGCAGCATTTTCCTTCAAAAAAACTGTGAATAATTGCAGTGGAAGTTTCATTATTGACCTTGGGAGTTGTACTAATAGACAAAAAAGTGAAGGAAACTGGGCAGATTTTATAGTTTGATTTAGGTCGTCAGATGTGGCTCAATGTTTTAAGTCCTGAGTCGACGGTCACGATCTTGTACCTGGTGCAGAGTAACGCCAAGTGCAACGCGAGTAAGATGCAATATCAGTGTTTTTTTAATAGTGATGCTTTTTTTTTTGTAATCAAACTTGGTCAATCGTTTTCAGATCAGAAAGAAAACTTCCCGTGTTGATATTTTGTGGTTTCTTCATCCAGACCAACAACTTGTCTCTTTAACCTTTAACTGACACGTCCATCTTGGATCTGATCAGTTTATCTCTAGTAAAAGGCTACGTACCGTCGGCTTTTAAAGCTGCAGTAATCAAACTGTTACTTAAAATCCAACAATCTTTTTATGGCCTCAGATAAGAGACTAATCTCTATACTTGTCCTGTTGGGTCTTAGTGCTGCATCTGAGAGACTAGAACATGTTGTTGAGACACTGTCTTGGTTTAGATCCATTTTGCTCACGTAAACAATGAGTCTTGTCTACTGCAGGTAGTCATGGAGTTCCCCAGAGTTCTGTGTTAGGATCAATCCTTTTTATTTTCTACATGTTTCCTTTAGGCAACATCATCAGGAAGCACAATATAAACTTCCATTGTTATGCAGACGATACTCAGCTGTACTTATCTATGAAACTAACCAGGTCGTCAACCTTCAGCATTGTCTTATGGCCGATAAACACTGTGTGATGTTGGTTGTCTGTGTCCCAGACGAGAGACGACCGTCGTAGGAGAAACGTAGAGATATCTGTGGTCGTGGCTCTAAAACGGTGGTCTAACGTCAAACTGTGAGACCGGTTCAAGGCCGTTGTCAGAGTCTTGAGACCAAAGATAACCTGAGATAAAATTCAGTGTCAGAAATCCAGGACGACCATCTCACAGTGTGACAGCTGCTACGACCTACGTCTACTAATCAGCCAATAGAAATGCAGCAGGAAATGATGCAGCGGACACAGCGACACCGACGCTGAACCCAAACAAATGAACGGTTGCCACGGTAACTATGGCGGCGCAGATGGACGACGTACGGTGATGACGTTGCATATTGACGTACGTCGTAACCTGCGACTCAGTAACTGGTCATCGTACAATCTGCAACATCAAACTTGACGTCGTAACCGAGTTTATTAGACCCACGTCACATCGTGAGTCATGAAATCACACGGTGTATAGAGACATAAAGACCTGGATGACCTGAATTTCTTTCTTCTAAGTTATCATATCATCGGCTCCCAGTTCTACTGTGAGGAACCTTGGAGTAATCTTTGATCAGGACATGTCCTTTTTATCTCATATGAGACAAGTCTCTAGGCATTGAGAAAATCACAAACACCCCGTCTCTAAAGGATCAGGGTGTTCCAGTAACTCCATTAAAAACTTTAATTTAATCCAAAACGCTGCAGCACGAGTACTGACGGGAAGTAGGACCAGAGATCTACAATTAAAAATCCTCCTGCTTTTCTATAAAACCGTAATGATCAGGCTCCATCATATCTTCAGGAGCTCATAGTTCCTTATTATCCTAATAGATCACTTCAGTCACAAACTGCTGGTTTACTTGTGGTTCCTAGAGTCTCTAAGACCAGAATGGGAGGTAGATCTGGATCTGATGGAGCCAGATCCAGTTTGGGTTCAGGAGGCAGACAACCTTTCTACATTTAACGTCAGACTGAAAACTTTCCTCTGTGATGAAGACGGTAGTCAGCGATGGTTCAGGCTTTTAAAGGGGATGAAGCTAAATATAGATATAAAAATATTCTTGATTATTTTAAGACAAAAGTTTTTAACCTTACATCTGAAGCTGTGACCTGTTTTGAACTGGACGTGCTCTAAATATACTTTTTAGCTTTTCTTAAAAAAAAAAAAAAAGCACTTTAAACAGCAGCTGAATCTGTACAATACAACTGGACTCGATTAGAGTTTGTTTTTTTAGCAGCCGTGTTCTTCTGATCGTCTGGTTTATCGTTTGATCGATATGTTCTCATCCGCCTAAATTGTCATTGGCTGAACATCAGGACACGTTGTTACGTCAATAACCTTCTAGGATGAACCTGTTATTTTCATTTTCAGTGATGTGGAGGACAGAGTGTAACTTATTATTATAATTTACCAGATGTTAACTAAGAGTCGTTGATGTCAGCGACTATAAAAAACATATTTGCTCCGTCGACTTTTGTGTCTTTAACTGTGAATTTATTACAGAATTGGCATATTTTGGTGAAATAATTTAGTTTTAATTATTTAATTTGTTGCAAAAAAATTAATTTATAGTACCTTTAGGCTAAAAAGGCTAATAAGGAAGAGTGCTCTAGAGATACTGAGATATTCACAGGTATGCAGATTTTTTTCTCTTCTAGTTCTAATTTTCTTCTTCTGCAACTTTAAAAATAGGTCATCATTTATTTAATGGTTGAAAATAGAGAGAGGATGTTAAGAAAATCAGAAGATTTAAAGATATCCCCATTTTCTGACATTTTAAAAGATTATAGAATAAAAATTCAAACATTTTCTATTTTTATTGGCTCAAACTGCAGATTAACTAACAAGGAAAACATCATTAATTGATGCTTCACTTTTATATATTATTAAATTATATTATTAAACATTGTAAAAATCATTTTGTCATTAAAAAAAAAAAAAAAAGATGATGTTATGTTGTTGAGTGACGTCCAACAACAAATTGCAGCTGAACACGACGTAGAAAAGTGATGTGAATGGGAATAAAAGCTGAGTGGTCTCTGCAGTGTTCAACCTGCTCTCTGACAACAACAACAGTTAATCAGCATCTAAACCACGTTCATTACAGACATTTAACTACAATCGCTCTTTCTCTTCCACAACCGACATGTGTAAAATGGCATAAATTGTTTTTTAGCTGCAGAGAGAAGCAGAAGGCTCACACATTATAAAACACTTCACCACCCAAACTCCTCGGGTTATTTGCATAAAAAAACAGTCTAAATAGATTATATTTGCTGATATGAAACTATAATTGATACCGTTAGAGAACAGAGATCTGGTGGGGATAAAAGAGAATGAAAGAATCTTTTGTTTTCACCTAAAATCCTATTTTTTTTGCTTTCTTTCTTTCTTTTCACTGAGGTCCATTATACAGTCACTTCAGCTAATTTGCAGCTCAAAGAATCACATCAATACACTGCCAAGTTAGACAGACGGCAATGACAAGCTCCTTGAGTTGCTCTGTCTTCTGTATTGATTATCTTTTTCAACATGCAAGGTAAGCGATAGCATAATTACCCTTTGTTTCAGGCAAAGGCAAAATAATTTCTTTACCCTCCAGACTCCACCGACAAAAGCACCTTCCTCTCTCTCTCTCTCTCGACCTCGGGCCTGAACGAAGGCGACAAAAATCTCAGATGTGATTTTAAACCTTCAAAGTGTAAATTAAAGACATGAAGAGAATCAGGTCGGTTCAGTTTTGAAGTGACGTTAAAAACACCAGACACACAGCGATCTTTTCTTCTCACTTTGAACTTTTTATTAGTCCTTAATGTGTCAGTTACTTCTTCAATTAATTAATGAAGTGAAGATGCTAAATGCTATGGCTAACATGCTATGGCTAGCAGATGCTACGGCTAACAGATGCTACAGCTAGCAGATGCTATGGCTAACAAATGCTACGGCTAACAGATGCTATGGCTAACAAATGCTACGGCTAACAGATGCTACGGCTAACAGATGCTATGGCTAACAAATGCTACGGCTAACAGATGCTACGGCTAGCAGCTGTTATAGCTAGCAGACGCTACAGCTAACAGATGCTACTTGCTCCACATTGATGTTCTCTCCTCAGTTTGACTCTAACCTGTCATGTTTACATGTAGTTTTCATGACCGTTATCTGACCTGGGAGCAGCTCAGACCTCAGTGTTTTTCTCACAGCGCAGAAACAAATGAAAACAGGAAAAAAAAATTCTGCTGAGATGTTTTTTTTTTTTTCTGTGATTTCTGATCGTGTGTGTGTGTGTGTGTGTGTGTGTGTGTGTGTGTGTTGGCTCACACAGCCACTGTGAACCAGGTGGAGTAAAGACAACGTGTTACTCGAGAGTTAATAGGTGTTTTTCCCACAACTGATAAATCCAAGAATAGATTCCAAATAGATTTGGTTTCAGCTCGTTTAGGAAACGCTGGTAAATTATAACAGCTACCAACAGTATGTGTTGTTTTTTTTTTAGTGGACATTTGGGAAATTTGAACATCGACTGATTTCTACACTGCAGCTGTAGAAACTAGGTTTATTATGATTTTTGTTTTATTTATGAAGGATATTTTAATTTTTGTCCACATCTGTTCACCAGACTTGGTCGATGTTTTAATGTTGCTGTGACGGTTTGTGAATCACGTTTGGGTCGATCCCTCTTCTCTGTTTTACTCCTCATCTCTAGAATCAAAGTGTTGAGGTGAAAACGTTCCTCTACTTCACCGTCACACGTCATCACAAGTCGTCACTAGATGTTACGTTAAAAGACGTTGAGACACGTCTCCATGACAACAGAATGACAACAAACAAACAAAGATGGCGTCTACAGACTCGTTTATGTCCATCAAGTTGGTGACGGATTAAAAACTGACAAGATGTTTGTTACATTAGTAAAGATCCTGTTATCACATGAATTAAAATGTTAGTAAAGAGACAACTAGCGACTGGTAGCTGTAACGATGAACTTTATTG
Source organism: Polydactylus sextarius (assembly GCA_016801845.1). Taxonomy (NCBI): domain Eukaryota; kingdom Metazoa; phylum Chordata; class Actinopteri; family Polynemidae; genus Polydactylus; species Polydactylus sextarius. The sequence goes on from CM028910.1 coordinate 25,217,401, forward strand.
ATTAGCGGTTAGCAATAAGTTAGCTTAATAAGTTAAATGTATCGATTAGGTTATTAACTAAATCGTTAACTTTTTTGACAACTGCATCCTTGTCCTGGTGCATGCTGGGAAATTTCTCATCCTCTTCATTTGAAGTGTGGTCCTGGATCAGCTTCGTTTTCATCCTTCATCTAGAAGAGAATCAGACAGACCTGATACTGACGTGGACCAGTCAAACAGACGGGAAGGGCTGAGGGGTAGAAATGGGATTAACCCTTTGTGAAGTGCAAAGGCTCATTTATTATCTACGTATGGAGCCTTTCGTCCATCATTACACGCGTCAGTAGGTCGTTTTCAGGATCTTACTGATCCGTATCAGCAGCATCAGACGCAGTAACACCACCAGAAACCATCTGGGCAGAGTTGGACAGTGTAGCTCAGTGACCAGAGAGAGGAACAAAGAAGAAGAAGAAATCTGCGTCCACATGCTGCGACGTGTTTAACGTCCTCAGACCACCACCGTCTACACGCTGACTCTTTTTATCTCTTTTTCCTAGAATGAACGGATGTGTTGTTAACAACCATGACAACCTATAGTAGGCGTGGGGAGTATGAAGCCCTGACATTTGAATCAGATGTAGGTACTAATGTACGTAAAGGAGCATAAATGAACCTTTAAGGAGCTTTTGGTGCAGTCGTTAATTATTCTGTGTTGGACCATAAATCTATGATTTGTTGTTTGGTAAACTCATGAACAAAGATGTACAGATGTGCATGTGTGTAGAAAATGGAAACAAGTCAAAATATCAGTTTATTTCTACGTTACCTTCAAGTATTTTGAAGACCAATTATTTTCATAAAGAAACTGTGAAATAATTAATCTAAACAAACTAAAGGTGATTTTTTTTTGGTGGCATCTTTTAGTCATTTGTGTTTTTTTCATGTGAGCAGATGTTTCCTGTGACTGTTGTTTTTCAAATCAAAGCATCTTCTGCCCTCACACCTCCAATCTTCCTTCATTCATCTGGACTCCAGGTTTATAAACGTCTGAGTCCAATTAACTTCTACTGATGTCGTCAAACGAGGTCGACGCTGTGAATGTTGGACTGATGTTTTCAGTAGATAAATACAAATAGAAACAGCGACTAATTAATTATATGTGAATATTCATTATTTTCTCATAATTTCCTCAAAGCTCAAATGTTCAGTCTTTAAATTGGTTATTTTGTAAAAACCACAAAAAAAAAAAACTAAAGAGTCTTTCAAATATGAGAAGTTAAATCGTCGTGTTTTTATATTTAAGAAACAGAAAATGTTTATTTTGATTGGAAACATGTAATTAATCATCAGAACTGTTATAAACAGTATAATAATACTTTCTTTTCATCTAATAACTGATTAATCGTTGCCACAGAAATTCAACATTATGTCGTTTCTCTTCTTTTTCAAAGAATAGATTTGTTTACTCGTCATTATCAACTGTAATGTGCCGTTCTGTTGTGTTCTCTTGTGTTTTATTGTATTCAGTTTTTCCACCGTGATGCACGCTGCATACTGCTGCTCTCAGCTGTGAACCTTTATAGCTCAGCATATGATTGAGCATAATGGGCCATTATTTATTTGCTGGTTGAGAGTGGGAGCGGTGCCAGGCTCTTCACACATCCTGCTGTGGACATATGGTCTCACAGAAAACCGCGCTGGATATTAAGGACTGTGTCACTGTTGGAGAAAGAGGAAAAAACTGGAGGGGGAGAGAAAGGACATTATGGGTGAGAGGATGCACATCATCAGTGACTCTGCTTCACCTTGAAAAGGTTGTGGAGGGAAAAAAAAGGATCATCAGGAATTTTAATCACATTAGATACGAGAGTGATGATAAGTGGATCTCAAGAAGAATCAGCCTCCACGCTGTTTATGTATCAGTTCATTTTTCAATTAATTAGGGAGGCAGGATGATATCGACTGATAAAAACTGTAAAAGTTCATTATCGTTATCTGCCGATTCATCTAATCAATAATCTTTCAACCGGTAGGTCGACGTCTTAACTCTGAGCATGTGATGACAAATATGAAAAACCAGCAGCTTCTACTGGAAACATCAGACAAAGAAAAGAAACAAAGTAGCGACAAACCAAAGACGAAAGAACTGAACAAGACGCTACAGCTAACAGATGCTACGGCTAACAGATGCTACGGCTAGCAGATGATATGGCTAACAGATGATATGGCTAACAGATGATATGGCTAACAGATGATATGGCTAACAGATGATATGGCTAACAGATGCTACGGCTAACAGATGATATGGCTAACAGATGCTACGGCTAACAGATGCTACGGCTAGCAGATGATATGGCTAACAGATGATATGGATAACAGATGATATGGCTAACAGATGATATGGCTAACAGATGATATGGCTAACAGATGCTAACAGACTTCTAACAGTTTCGTCTGCAGTCATCTGGAGAAGTTACTCATTGCTGCTAATCATATTAGCAGCAATGAGTAACTTGTAATATGAGGAAAATATTAGCAAACATATTCATCTAGATGTCAAGTGTTAGCCCCGTTAGCATGTAGAGCCTGACTGCCCAGTGGATTAATGAAGACTTCTATAATCTTTATCTTTAACAAAGTCTGATCTCATCTCTCATCTTCTGATCTCTTTGACTGATTTACTATAAAATCAAACAAGGAGAAGAAAAACTAACGACTTTAACTTATCTGATTGAGTAAAACACAAATTAAATCAATGCAAATAAGAAAGATTATGAGCATTATATGTTGTTGCTCTGCATCTGTTGATTGTATTAACATGCTAATGTTAGCGTTTAGTCTGTAGCACCACTGGGTTCTGACATTAACTGTTAATCCAAAGCGTTAATTCATCAGTTCAGAAATGATCAGACTTTTTAACTGAGAACTGTGTCTGAGTAAAGTTTGACTTGATTTTCCGTCCTCTTCCTTTTCTTCTCCCAGGTTAAATTTGATCCGATCACGGTCGGTCGCCCAAGCGTCCGTGCTCTTTTATGGCTCATATTTGACTTTAACACTCGCTCCGTTTCCTCCACAGTCTCCTTTTACAGCCACAGGGTTCAGTTCTGTTCAGTTCAGTTCTGTTCAGTTCAGTTGGACGCTGAGCTGCTCGGCTGGAGCGACGTCCAACATCTATTCACTGGCAAAATTATCATTCAGGTCTGGCAACATGTACTCTGTTATGTTCTCTCTTGTCTGGCAAAATGTCAAACAGTTGGAGGGTCGTGACCCCACTGATCAGACCTTTTTTCTGTGGTGATGTATTTTGTGCCTGGTCTGTGGGGGTAAGACGACAGGCAGCGGAGCAACTGGGGCAGGTTCACTTTGACAGTTTTGTGGCAGCGATCGCAGGGAGTTGACTGAACCGTGGAGGGAAATGTTGATGATTTAAAGGTCGACGTGGTGGAGACCAGAAGTTTACCGGTTTCAGCCTCATGTTTGTCTTTGCAACGTTATAGGTTCATAAGTGTTGATGGTTTTTAGTGAGGAGACTTTACGACACTAACATGACACTAGCATCAAGTTGGAGCACGTTTTAGTTTTGCTAAAACACTGATGTTAGCATTGAGTTGGATCTATTTTCTTGCAAAGATGCTTATACAAGCTTTTGGTTGAATATGTTTTTAGGCAAAATGCTAACGTTGACATGAAGTTATATCTCTCTTTTTTTTTTTGTTGTTGTTGCTATGATGCTAATGTTAGCATCAAACTGGATCTTTTCTTGTTTTTTGCTAAAACATTGCGTGAGTTGCGTGTTTTTTCTCTTGCAAAGATGCTAACATAAGCTTTTAGTTGGATAATTTTAGCAGAAATGCTAAGAATCAAGTTAGATCCTTTTTTGTTGTTTTTGTTTCTGTTTTTTGCTAGCATGCTAATGTTAGCAAAATGTTGGACTTTTTTGTTGTTATGATGCTAATGTTAGCTTTTAGGTGAATAATTTTTAGCTAAAATACTAAAACTTTGCCATGTTTTTGTTTTGTTAAAACTCTATGGTTAGCATGAAGCTGAAACATCTTTTTTTTTTTTTTTTTTAAAATTCTAATATTAGCACTAATATTTATATTAAAACCTGGATTGTTTTTTTTTTTTAGCTGTAATGCTAATGTTAGCATTAAGTCGGATCCTGCTTTTTGATAAAATACCACTGATCGTGTCTTTTTTCCATCTCATTTTATTTATTTGATTCTTTGAGGTGATATATTTTCCACCAACAGAAACCAGGACGCAGCCGACAGGCAGAGGAGAGACTGGGACAATTTTACTTTGACAGTTTTACGCTGCGTGACAGCAGTTATGATAGCAAATCTCCCAGGAGATGAAGAGAATAAAGGAGGGATGGAAAAGGACAGAAAATGAGCTAAAGCAAAGGAAAAAAAAGACAAAGACAGACAATGAACCCAGTGGTTTCTCTCTGTAGTTTGATATGTGGAGCTCAGAGCCAATAAGTGTCAGGTTCCTCCCACCAGGAGACATTTTAACAAGCTCTTAGTGTTTGAGTGGCTGTTAGCAGGTCTGTAATCCAGACGGCCAATTTCTGAGAGCTGGAGAATTAAAATTAAAAACTTAATAGGTGAATTTCTATAAACCTTCATCTCTCTGCTTCTGCGGTCGAGTTGAACCTTTTACCTTAAAATGTTGATTCATCCACATGAGTTCTGATGCATTTATGTTATTTTCTTTAAAAGGTTTCACTCTCAGATCATCTAACGAGAGAAAAGATGTGAGATAGAGGAGTTGTCATTCAGACGTCAGGTTCAATATTCACACTGCAAACATACAATATAGCGTGTGCTTTAAGCCCCTGGTCCACCTGGACACTTCAGAGCTGCAGCACATTTCTTCACCTCAGAATGAGAAAATGAATTTTTTATCTGGGTCTTGGCCTGAGCCCCAGCCACATAATCCACAGTACACACACCGGTGTACAGTATGTTTGATGCTTTATATAAAATGTTTCATTCGACTCAACAAACACACAATCTACGCGATGGTTTAGAAAAGTTCTCTTTTTGTTTGTTTTTCAACATGTTTTAACAGAAATTCAGCCTTGATATTAAACCAGATCACATTTACCTCCAGGAGCATCGATACTCTTCACACCAGCGCTATGTTATTGACGCGGTCATGAAGGTGATTTCAGACCCACATTATTAACTTTCCTTATACGTAGCGTAGGTGTTAGATACAGGTCCTCATGGAGGAGGTTGAACACTTCAGGTTAAGAGTTTTTAATATAAATATAGTTTTATTAAACAGGAGCATCTAGTCTGAATCTGAATGATAAACAAAAAGTGAATCTTAAACCCTATAAAAACAAAATGACTGTGATACAACAACAGACAAATGAAAGATTAACACACACACACACACACACACACACACATATATATATATATATATATATATATATATATATAAAAGATCAATTTCAAAATAAAACACAACTAGGAATTACATGTATCAATCACCAAATTATTTATTGTTTGTTCAGAGACTAAATGTGTTAGAATACAACTGTGATAACAATATTCTGGTCAAATTCAGAAAAGACACAAATTACTGTTTTATGTTATAATAATATAATATAAGATGACCCCGGTTTTTCAAAGAAATTATAGAGCGAGCACATGACCTGTGGTAGCGAGAATGTATCATCTATGTATTTGTTTGTTTTGTTTGTATCATTTTTTATTGGGGATTTTTGTCTTTAATGACAGAGACAGTGTAGAGAGACGGGGTGGAGCAGATCACACACAGGGAAACTAGTCTAGATGGGGATTAAAACTCACGAACAGCTGCACAGCATAAATATGTTGCTACAGTTGGCCACTAGGAGCAGTGTTTACCATGTGTGAGCGTTAGCATTATGATGCGTTGAGGACAATTATCACCAGTCCAGTTTTGAAACAATGACGTCGCCACCGTCTGGTCAACGTCTGGAAACACTGTCTCCTCTGATGTTTGTTGACTTCTCAACGTTTGAGTCTCTGTGTCTGTGTTTCTCTTGCTCCTCATGTATCCTGTAGCTACGAGAATGTGATTCGCTTGTGACGTAGCATTAGCTTAGCTTAGCAACTAACTATGACGAACGAGGTTCAAAAAAGGTAGTTTCTACTTCCTGTGTTTTACAGCTCTGTTACGTACGTTAAACATCAAAGTCACATTGGTTAATAAACGTCCAAATCTTCGTCTGTAACAGAGGAAGTGGTGACGGACTGATTTCACTTTTAGTTTCAGTCTCATTACAAGTTTCCTTGTTTCAGTGCTGATTCATTTTTTAACAGTACATTTGGTGTAACTATTCCTCTTGGCATCTCATCCTCTAAATTTATAATCACTAAAATTGACTTAATTGTCCACGACTGTTTTATAGTTTCACAATCGCTTCCAGTTTTAAAAATGTTAATGGCCGACTGCTGTCTTCAGCTTTTATTGAAAGTGTGTTTTAGCTCTGTGAACAGCTCTGCACCTACACTGAGGGCGGGAGGCAAACTGCACCGCGGGGCATTTTTACTGCCTCGCAACTCAAATGTATGTGAAAGGTTTTGACATCGCAGCTGTGAAGATATAAACATATTTTGTCATTTTTTTTTTTTTTACGAGAACAGAAATCAACACAACCCTTGAAACAAACAGACAATAAAAAACTGCCTTTCCTCAAGTGTTAATGAACTGTTACTTTTTATTTCATGATCATAAAATATAGAAAAAAAAAAACCTAAATGGCTACTTAAGTTGATGTTTAGTGCATCATTATTGTATTTCTATTCCGCTGATATTTTCATATTTATATTTGCATTTTGTTCAAACTGAGCAGATGAAAAAAAGAGGTGACATCTTTAAAAACTCATATGCTGCCAGACGGTTTCTCTCTGGAGGAAGAAGTGAGTTTGATGCAGCTGCTGTGTTTTAGTCCTTGAGGTGGATTCAGGAAGAGACCCGGGCTCATCTCTGTGACGGCAGGTCCAACCCTGCGTGTGTGTGTGTTTGGATGCATTGAAGCGTAGCGATGCGGTTGACTAGACACCGTCACTTCACTTTGAGTTGTGTTGCTGTTGCTCTTGTGCTCGGATCCTGAAACACAACAACTTTGACGCTTTGCCCACTGAGGTGACGTGGACGTGGCTGCTGACGGTCCAGTCAAAACTAGAGGAAGAAAACAGACGTCACCATAAAGTTTATGTTGTTTCTGAAGCTGTAAATTGGTAAATTAACTTTCTACGTCCGCTGTCCGTCCTCAACCACCAGTTAATCTCAAACTTACCTCACACGTAACTGAAAGTTCCCGTCCGCTTGGTTTCCCTTTACTTACACAATCATCTTCACTGACTCAGAAAATAGCTGCAGCAGGTCACGGTACAGTCGACCTTCAGGTCAACTCATTTTATTTCAGTTACATCACTATGATCTTTTCACCTCTTCAACACGAGAAATGAAGTTTAAAGAGGTTTTTTTTATTTTTTATCGGTTCTGTGTTTGCAGCAATTCATGCTTTTTAAAAAAAATAAACTACAAGAAAGTTTTTGCAAGAATCTGATGAAATGATAAACACTGATAAGATTATGATTATATCATTAAATAACTAATTAAAACCAAATGTATCATTAAAAAAATGAATAATAAGCAGTTAAACTGGATGAAACCTTGTTTAACGTGGACTTTGATTAATACAGCAGCTTACTGAGTTTTAATTACACTTAAACTGAATACATTTGTTGGATTGAATCCAAAGTAAATCCTGGGACTTTGTTTTTTCTCAAATCAATCCCCAAATGTTAAATATCCCATGATTCAGTCAGATTAATGAGTTCACGGCTTCAGAAGCAGATTTATTTTTCATTCATTTCAACTGTTTTCTTGGTTTAACCGATCGACTAAATAAACCAACAGTTTACTGCTCAAACATCTTCAGGTTTTAAACCGTATAAACCGCCTGATGTTCGTTGACGACGCTCTGATTGATCTGATTGATCTGACTTCCTGACGTGAAGGGTTCGTGGTGTCGGAGGTCACGGCGGCGGCGGCTTCACCTTCGCTCCGTGGTGTGAGATGTGTCTGGTAGCGTGCGGCTCCACGCTGAGACGACCGAGCTTCACGCCGTTTCAACATGTGTCTCCGAGCCATGTTGCACATCGTGACTTATCAGAAGGCGTCTCGCTGAGCTGGTCCACGTCTTCCAGGCCGGTTTCCACCGAACACGTGTCACCAGATTGACCCGGTGATAGATTAACACCGTCAGGGGAGATGCAGCGGAGGCGTGGAGGCATGTGGTCAGCTGATATCTGTCTTTCTCTCTTTTGTTCATCTGTGTCTTTCTGTCGCTGTCTCCGGGGAGACGAGCAGAGACACATGCTGACATGTGATAAACAGATCTGTGACTAATGGTCTGCTTTAATAGAATACAAATTAGATGATTAGAGAGACTCTTTTTATGCCGAGCGAGAAAACTCTACTGACAAAATATTGCTTAAAGCTCAAGTCTGCTGCTTTTTAATTATATACTTAGACTATATCCATCTGTGATGTAGGGAGATGGTTTAATATTAAAACTGGTAGAGAAGCACGAGGGAGTTTTCTTTGTCCAGAGAAACACTGATTGGTGGTTCTGGTCACGTTTGTCCTGGTAAACAACATCGGATAAATAAATTCATGCTCAGATGATTTTCTCTATCCCACCAGACACCAACACATCTGACATTTTTCCTGTTAAACTTTACTCTTCAGCTCTTAAACTCACAGTATTTCTTGTTTTTTTATTTGTCTCCCAACGTTCCTGCTCCCTCTCTTCCTTCTGAAGATGTAAACTATAAAAAATAGTTGTTGGTGGACATCTTTGGTTTAATATGTGTATGTTGCACTACAGAGTATTTACAGCAGCAGGGTGGTGCACGCTGATGTGGTTCATTAAACAGGTTTCAACTTTATTTTCAGCTTGAATCCAGAGAGGAATAAGTTCCACCATTAGACGTCTTCTACCATCAGTCGCCTGGAGGAGTCAGGAGCTAATGTGATGCTTCAGGTGTTAACGTTTAGAGAAAGTTTAGCTGGAACTAAATATACTAGTTTAATGATAATGGAGACAAAAACCAACGAAAAGTTAAAATGCAGATGCAGCCGAGGAAAACAAGACCAGAAACACAAAATCACAAAGTAAAAACAAAACAACTTAAAGAGACTGAGGCGACTATGAAGTAAGAAAATTATGTTAGTTCACGTCCATGTAGTAAACTATGTTCTTACGTCCGTAGTGTGTGAATGTCAACAGGGTAGATTTGTCTCAAATGGTTGTTCACTGACCAGAAATGAGGATCAACATCTTCTTACGTCAGCTTACGTCAGCTTACGTGCACTTCTACAACTTTTTAACGATCCGTCGAAACGACAGAGAGCTCACGGAGACCACATAGCTCTGATTGGTCTGCTAGAGTTACATCATTTCTGGAATCTCACTTTGCTTTTTCCTTCCACATCAACAACATCACCACGTGTCTTCTCTTTAGTTCTCGTCTCAGTATTTACAATAAAACCATCTGTTGTTCAATGTCGATCAGTTCCAATTCCAACAACTGTCTTCTCTGTGTCTCTATTGTTCGTTGTATGTGGAAAAACAAACTATCCCACTATCAGCGATAGTTGATAATTGTAATGGAAAGAAACATATCGCCCCCTATTGTTCTGACGTGAATTACTTTACGACATCCACTAGTTGATGGAGAACTACGAACAGATCCACGACTGTGTTGATCTGTCTGTGTTACCACACAGCCAGAGAAGCAAAATTCAGCCTTTAACGGTGAATCATCACTGGACAGAATGTTAATCATGGATCTGGACCGTGATCGTCTCCACCAACATATCTGCTGGCTTTTTTCAATTCTAATCAATAATCAAAGTCTCACTAGTGCTGATGTTTGCTTGTGTGGCTCCATGTTTCATGTGAGGTGGAGATGACGCCGCCGCCGCCGTCCCTCCTCTTCTGCTACGTAGCCAAGATGGCGTCATTGAGGGTGAGAAGTGTCGTTATGATGAAACCATCAGGTGTTATCACTTCACTGTGTTTTACCAGACTGGTCAGAGTCAACACACTTACACCTTTTGTTTTATTCATTTTCATTCCTTCGAGCAGCAAAACAGCCTTTTTGTGAAATAGTTTGATTGTTATTTGTTAAATAAACAATAAACTCTGGTTCGTCCTGTTCTCAGCTGATCTGAGGTTGAAACGATAATGAAGACAAGACGATTTGATCAGGAGGTTTATATTCAGTCAGGTGATCAAACAGGAAGTAAGACACAAGACAAAAAAAAAATGCAGGATGAATTTCAAAATAAAACAGGAAATTGGGAAGATGTAACAAACTAAATCTAAAGTTGTTACGGATCAGTTTTCTCCATCGATGCTCCTGTACACTGAAGAAATGGTTCAGGATAGTTTGAGGAAAAACAACAAGTTCATGTTAATTTCTCTGAAATCAAAGTGTTGATTTGGTTCCTAATCCAATCAGTGTGATGTTCAGGACAAACAAGACAAAAATGAACGTTGTGCTCTCTAATTTGATCATATAATAAACATAATGGATGTACCCTCAGTGTTATTTAAAGAGTATTATTTAACCAAATATGATGTTTGCTCAAAAATGAGGCCATCTGAAGAACAGAGCTGCATTCAGAGAACATGAATACATAAATGATCCGTGTCTTCATACAAAGATGTATAATTGTGGCTTCGGTTGAAAATGTTCGTCTAAACTCTGCGGAGACGTCTGTTTCTCTCCACATTTGGCTTCTTGGTTCACTTATATAAACTTAAAAGGCTGTAATGCTGCTGTGGGTGTTTTCTTTGTGAGTAAGACGAGCTTGTCACCATTTGAGAAGTAGTGTAGATGTACTCAGAGGCACAATACGCAGCGCGGCCCATTTCCTTTCATATGAGCTCTATTCAAACACTGAGCACTTTTTTTCTTCTGATCGAAGATGATTTTTGAATCTGTGGGTTTTTAAATTACAGACAGTTTACATGCCAAAATGTAAAATACATATAAAATAGAAGTATGTTTATTTAAGACTGATGTGATGAAAAATGTAGAAGATTGGATCTTTGATGTCGGAGCTGAGAGATTAAATGTGTGAAGCTCGTTTGAAAGTCTCGCTTTGTTTTAGAACGTTTTTATAACAACGTTTTATTTATTCTATAGATATTAAACATATTAAAAGTGACAATAATAAAAGAGTCATTTTAAGTGCAAATCTTGATTAAAATCACATTCTAAGATCATTTCCGATTCATTTGTTGGTGATTTTATTTAAAAGATGGAGATTACTGAAAGTAGTGATTAACATGTGCTTCAGGCCATTAGCATTAGCATTAGCATTAGCATGACAGCTACCAGGTGCTGTAATGTGCAGGAGTCAGTTTTGAATGAGCAACAGTATTTTGAATCTGACTGTAGAACCAGTTTTGGCCACAATCTTACATCTTGCTCCTTTAAAGGAGACAGAGACTGATTGAACTGGGTTTTGATCCTTGTTCTGTGATGTGACATAAACACAATAAAATGTTGGTTGGATGTGTGACGCCTCAGCAGCTTCATAAAAACCTCTCTCAGAAAGATATCTTAGGGTGGGGGTTTTAAATGTGGGGTTTTGCATCTATTTGTCATCTCTTCAGTCTTAACTGTCATTATCAAATGCAAACGCTTGACAGTCACTGTCCTTCACTGTCACTCAAAAGGGTGGACGACTGTTCTTCAACAGAGACGAGGTGAAATGGTTTTTGATTCTGTCACTTTTAAAGATCCATGACTGGATCAAAGATGAATCCTAATATCTAAAAAATCACAATCCAGACACTCCAGTAGTTGTTGTTTTAATATTTTTTGTCATTATCCATCATCCATCATCATCATCATCATCATCATCATCATCATCATCATCATCATCATCATCATCCATCATCATCATCATCATCATCATCATCATCATCATCATCATCATCATCATCATCATCATCCATCCATCATCATCCATCATCATCATCATCATCCATCATCATCATCATCATCATCATCATCATCATCATCATCATCATCATCATCATCATCATCATCATCATCATCATCATCATCATCATCATCATCATCATCATCATCATCATCATCATCATCATCATCATCCATCATCATCATCATCATCATCATCATCATCCATCCATCATCCATCATCATCCATCATCATCATCATCATCCATCCATCATCATCCATCCATCATCATCATCATCCATCATCATCCATCATCATCCATCCATCATCATCATCATCCATCATCATCATCCATCATCATCCATCCATCATCATCCATCATCATCATCCATCCATCATCATCATCCATCATCATCATCATCCATCATCATCATCATCATCATCATCATCATCATCATCCATCATCATCATCATCCATCATCATCATCCATCATCATCCATCATCATCCATCCATCCATCATCATCCATCCATCATCATCATCATCATCATCATCCATCATCATCATCCATCATCATCCATCCATCATCATCATCATCATCATCCATCATCATCATCCATCCATCATCATCCATCCATCATCATCCATCCATCATCATCCATCCATCATCATCATCATCCATCCAACATCCATCATCATCCATCATCATCCATCCATCATCATCCATCATCATCATCATCATCCATCATCATCATCCATCATCATCATCATCCATCATCATCCATCATCATCATCATCATCATCATCATCATCCATCATCATCATCATCCATCATCATCCATCCATCATCCATCACCATCCATCCATCATCCATCATCATCCATCATCATCCATCATCATCATCCATCATCATCATCCATCCATCATCCATCCATCATCATCCATCATCATCCATCATCATCATCCATCATCATCCATCCATCATCATCCATCATCATCCATCCATCCATTCATCCATCATCATCCATCCATCATCATCCATCATTATCATCCATCCATCATCATCCATCCATCCATCCATCCATCATCATCATCCATCCAACATCATCCATCATCCATTCATCATCATCCATTATTATCATCCATTCATCATTATCATCCATCCATCATCATCCATCCATCGATCTATTAATTGTTTCCATCATTTCTAATCTGTCAAATTTATTATTTTGTTGGTTTTTGATGTGAAAACTTCAAGAAAACTGTATTTACCTTTTATCTGGAGAAAATAAAAAAATAAAATATGATGTGTATATATAGAATATAAACATATCAACTAAATTTAATGTAGTTGTACTGATCAAACATTAGTGTCTTAGTTCTGGTTTATAAATAGATGATGAACAACAGTCAAACATAAAATTATAAAGACATTATATCTATTTCATAATAACAAATTCATCTCTGTTTATAAAAACATAATATTAAACCATTTATAAAAGTTTCATCGTGCTTATTTAATGTAGATGGTTTTATTTTAATCACTTTTTTATTCTATTAACTGAAACGTGCAACAGTTTGACAATTAAAGTATCAATTTAATAGACTTTAGCTCTCGTAACAGTTTAATTCCAGTTTTATTAAACTAAACTAACAGTCTTTATCTTAAGGAACAGACGTTGTAACAAGAAGAAAACCTCATCATGTTTGTCTCTGGAATATTTCTTCATCGTACGTTTCTTCTTTAAACATATAAACTTTAATTTGCAGCTGCATCATCTTCATGTGTCCTGGTGATGATGATGATGATGTGTAACATGGCGTCTCCTTAAAAAAAAATTAATAAAAAAAAAAACGCAGCATGTCAGTTGAGTCCTGATCCGCTTGTGTTCGTCACAAAAGGCACAAAGGATCCTGCCACAGTGACAGACTGAAGCTTCACACGCCGTTTGTGCACGTTTTCTTTTTGTGGTTGTGGCAGTGTCATGTTAACTTTTCACTTTTCATCCAGAGAAAAGAAGGAGAAGAGAGAGAGAGAGAGAGGCTTCATCTGGGCTCCGTTTCTAAAAATAAGAAGCCAATATGTTCTCGTTTTATTGTTGTGCCGTTCCTATTTTTCTAAAAGACAATAAGTTGGTTATTTATTTATTTTACAGCGACTAGCACACCCTGTCGTCTAAAAAGTCATTATGTTGCAGTTATATTTATAGTGACAGGCCGATGCTGTGACGAGCAATCATGTTGTGAACAACCACAATACATCTTGTGTCTTTTAAAGCCACAAACCTGCTCCTGCTTCTTTAAAAACAATGGGTTGTGTTGACAGGTTCGCCCTGTTTTAACTGAATTTTACAACAACATAGTGATCAAGTTGTATTGTTTTAAAGAAATGCAGGATTATAGCAGAGGTGTAACAGTGTTTCTCAAATGTCAAAATGTTCAGGTATCGTTTCTTTAGTTTCTTCCAAAGTGTCGAACACAATCAAGTGAAACTGTGACGCCACAAATTTTCTGGGTCAAGGCTGTTAACAACAGATGTGAGAGGGGGAATGAGACGAGATGAGATATCAAGAGGATGAGAACGAGACAAAGACGGGGACCAGAGAAGTCTCAGATCGAGTGTGTGTGAGTGTGTTTGTGTGGGATGGTTGTTCAATAAGAAAGCGTGACACAGATAAGTGCTCATGTGTGACAGCTCGCTTGTTCTTTTTTTTTTTTTTTTTTTTACCACCACGGCCCCCGTCTTTCTCTTGGCCTCCATTCACAAAAAAAACAAAAAAAAAAAACAAAAACGATGACGACGTGTCAGAAAAACAACCTGATTCCTTCAGGCGTCAGTTTCCACTTCTGCACACGTCGGCTCCTCCAGCTCCAACACTTGGCCTCAAAACGTCGACCATGTGTTTGTCTCTGATGGATGGATGAAATCACAGATTCATTTAATTATCTGTTTGCCACCTGCTGTTGGGAAATCCTCTGTTCTTTGGGAGCTGCTGGTGCTGATTTCTGGTTAATCTTTGGCCACTTTAGAGCTGCAGACAAGGCTAATAATAAAAATGTTATCGCAAAATATTTCAAGCAGAGATGGAGCAAGATTAACATGAGTTTGTTGTTTTCTCTCTGAAGTTGTGGTAGACATGAAGACAGCTGAACTACGGTGGCTCAGAAGGGTCAGGTGACGCCACAAAGCATTTAAGCATCAAGTAATTATATCGACTGTCTCTGTTTTGACCCTTCTGAGCCACCGTACTGATTCATTAGAGCAGCTTCAAATTAATTAATGCTAATTATTTTCCTCCAGTTTAATATAAACAGCTACAACAACATTTCAACAACAAAGTGTCAAAAAATGTGAAGAAAAGTTCAGTTGAAGTGCAAATTTTAATTAGACTCTTATTATGTAACTAATTCATTATATAAACAGACGATCAGAGCTGGAGGAGTTAAAATCGTTTAGGTTTTTATATTAATATACTAAACAGTTGCTGGTTAATTGATTAAAGTTACAATGTGTCATTTTTCTGGTTATCTGTTAACAAAAATCAGTTTTGTTCATTCTCAAATATGATCTTGTTAATTAGTATTAACCTCCATCAACAAGTGGAAATGTTCTGGTTCAGGTTTTGAATTTTCAGTTTGTATAAACACAGAGACATGTTACGCTGCAGTATTGAGGCTACAGGTGCTGACAGGAGACAACACCAGGTAGATGCAGCTCCGACCCCACAGAGGGAAGATAGTCCCTCTGACTGGACGCTGTGAGAAACATCTAGATATGTCTACATCTACATATACGCATATGTATGTTATATAAATACATTTAAATGCAGTTAAATACATTTTTAAAAACGTCCAGAGAGCCAGAGGTTCACACTTCACTGTAGCTAAAAAACAACAAACCTTTTGTCACTGCAGTGTATCTTTCTGGGTTTTATATATGTTTTCACGGCATATTTTCCAGCTTTTTGTCTGCTGGTGGGAGTTTGTTTGTTTGTGTGTGTGTGTGTGTGTGTGTGTGTGTGTTTTTGTGTGGTGTGTGTGTGTGTGTGTGTTGAACTCTCATGTGGAGACAGAAATGACATGTTGTTGTGTTAATAAGATGAATAACTTGGTAAAACGTGGGGATGTTAAACATGTTGAGATAAACCATCTTTTGCTGAGTTAAAATTAACACGACCGCTAATTGTGTTAGCCCGTCTTTGGTGTTTCCCATTATGTGTTAGCATCAAGCTAACAGACTAGTTTTCCACATTAAATGTTACCATTTAAATTATGATACAGGACATGTGTGATTCAGAGTAAAAGTCAAAGTGGATCAGAAAATAATCTTTATCTCTCCGTTGACTCGTTTTTTTTTTGTTTGTTTGTTTGTTTTAACATACCTCGTACATGTTTTACTAATTGTTGATTTATCTGCTTGTGAAAACACGTAACTGGTTCGACTACAAACCAACAGTCTGGTAGGTGACGTCACGTCACAGTTTCTTCCCCGCCTCTTCCCTGAAGAGAGAAGAGAGCAGGTGATAAAACTGACCAGGTCAGATATTTTCCTGGGTTAGCGTAGCTGCTGCTAAGCTAACGTTAGCTGGTTCAAAGATTTTTATTAGAGACAAAATAAACTTGTTTTTTTTTTTTTTTTTTTTTTGCTTTTAAATCCTAATTATTGACACTTTTCAGTCATTTTAGTGACTGAAACAGCGAAGATATTTTAACTACATAACCTACATTTTTCTGTGTTTTCACTTTACATCGATTATTGGATCATTGATCATCAAATCGATGGATCTTTCACCTCTAACTGAGTCCGGAGGAGTCATGTTTCATTAGTAATAAGTGAAAGTAAAACAATCTGTGTCTGAAGTTGAACGTCAACACGTGTTCAACTTCCCTCTGGCACAAGGTGTCGTAATTTGATTATCAACCACAACCATGAATACAAAATGATGTGATTAGTGTTGAAGCAGAACAGATGTTACTCACTCTTACTCTGGTGTTTTATGATCCAGGTTCTTCTCTGTCTGTTTTGATGTTAAACGTTAATTTCTATCATGTTGACATGAAGCTGTAGTTAGTTTCTATTTCAGCAGAGATAGATGGAGGTCGTTGAGTTTTTAGTCTCTGGGTGAAAAAGGTTTAAAATACACATGAAAAAATAAATAAATAAATAAAAAATAAAAGCAGAGCTGACAGAAGCTGAAACCAAAAATACTTTAAGAGGCGTAAGCACCTAATTTAGCTGCTAGAAGCTGCAGAGCAAAAAGCTAAAAGCCACAAAAAGCAATTCAGAAAAAAAAGCTAAAGTGAAACTTTGACGTAATCATATTTTAGTATCGAGGTTAAAACACACACACAGCTGAAGGAAGCAGTGAGAGCCAATCAAACTCAAGCTTAGCTGAAATTAACTGCACTGCTTTCTTCTTAATTTGCCCAAAAAGTTCAACTAATACATCAGCAAATCCTGACAAGCTGCAGGTAGAGGTTCCCAGAGCGTCGAGCCCAACGGCAGCACGGAGAAGTTTTAAATCCCAACAATGTGTGAAAGCAAATAAACAGAGATTAGCTATTAATACACTCAGACCCAGGACCCATGTGTCTCATTTATTCTGGTGCAGCACAGAGGAGAAGTCAAGAAGGAAATGAATACGAGTCTTAGAAGACGATGTTCAGCCGAAGATGAAGGAGCCGCCGCTGTTACATATTTTAATGCACCGTAGTCACGGAGATCACTGGACCGCAGGGAAATATAGTCCACGATGCAAATAACAAACAAAACAAAATGTTAAGGTCACTGACCCGGGAGCAGAAACACGGCGCTAAGTTTACACCAAACTGTGGAATAATTATGTCAAACTCACATGAGACCATCAGATAGAAATGTTTCCTTTCAGGTGGTAATGATGGAAATTCATCAAACTATTTTACATAGAAAGGTCAGTTTTAGAGAGAACAGAGAGTATTTTTATTTGTCCCTCAAGAGGAAATGTATCTGGAGGAACAATCAACGGCTCTTTGGTTGTAACAGTCAAAAACAAAAACAGGTGAAAAAAAAAACATGAGAAAAAAGCCGTCCTGATGAAAAGGAATAACGGTTTCAGTTAAACTGTTGAAAAGTTTAAGTAAAAAGATAAAAAAAAGAGGGAAAAAAAGGTAAGAAAAATGATCTGGAACAGAGAATATTTCTCATTAGAAAACAGTTTTATTTTCGTCAGTGAGTCTTAAAATGATATGGAAAATATAGAAACATAGTGTAGTAACAGTTAGAAAAGTAACATCTTTAAATGTTTTATTTTCTCTGAAACAACAAATTCTTTAGTTTACCACAAGTTAAAGCTAAAATATTTAAATAAATCAACATTAAAATGCTTTTTATTTATCAATTATTGGAAGAATTAAGGATCAGTATCAAATAAAACAGGTTTTAAAGATTCATTCCTACTGTTTGGTGCCATTTAAACCCTTTATTTTATCCTTGTAAACTCCCAGTTATGTTTTTACAACAATGTGTCAACAGACCAGCGTTACTTTAATCTAAAAGTCAGACATATTTAATCATGTGATGATCAACACGGTAGCACATGTTGATCATGAAGTTAGGTCTTTAACAAGTTTATCAAAAATACAAAGAAGTATCAGCCTCTACTATAAATAAGATTCTTTACTGCATCAATTAAACATTGTAAAACATCAAAAAAAAAAAAAAAAAGATTGATTGTTGAGATATTTACATAATTACCACCTGATCGTGACCAGGATTCCAAAAAACTTTTAGTATAAACAATGTTTTTAAAACTAACAAAAAGCAACATTAAATGAGGAATATTTGAGATAAAGCTACAAAATAACAATTAAAAATTAAAAATTTGTTTGCAAGTCGAGTTCAGAGAACAACAAATGACGGAGTTTATTTAACATTATTAGTAAATTCTGAGTAAATATCATTGTTGTCATTGATAGAAAATTTAATCGCGTCACAAACTGTTTTATTTGGTTTGAAGACAAAACGTTAAAGTATTATAGAAAACGCAGGAGTTGTTGTTTTTGTAGCTTCACCTTCTCGTCCCACAGACGTGTGATAAGACGTATGTGATGGTAACACACGTGTTTGTGTTGATAAAATTAAAATAAAAAGCGTCTCTGTGATTTACGACACGTTGTTGTCATGTTGTTGTGAACGGATGGTAATTTTGTCCGAAACACCTGCGGCTCCTGGTGTAAATCCACCGTCGTTGTAGTTATGTCGAGTTTTCGCTGATACAACGTGTTTTTTAAACTGCTGAGCGGACTGTTTTAAGACAACAGGGTCGGCCCATTAGCCAGAGTTTCAGATTGATGCTGAATGTGGAAGTTATAGGAGGAGACGTTTGCAGGCTGCGTATACACACACACGGTGTGTATGTATGTATATATATATATATATATATATATATATATATATATATATATAGTATATGCAGTTTAAGTGCAGCTGAATGGGACTGTGTGCACATAAGAGCAGTTCAGAGACACAGGAGTATAATGCTGAGTTCACTGCAGCCGCTGAGGGACTAATACAGCCAAACATTTCTGACAGGAGCTGAAACTTATTAAGACTAAATACTGTAACTATGAACTGTAACTATCTGCTGCTCTGCACTGTAAGAAAAATGACCACATAAGATGAAGAACTAACTCAAGATAACATTGTTTCTATTAAGTTGTTATTAAAGATTAAAGACATAAAATGTTCAGCTGTAAAAGAGAAAAATGGCGTCTTCAGATCAGAACAGTTCAAAACTCAAAACTTGTTTATGAGTTAAAGCCACAATTGTTTGTTGTTACAATTTTCTTTAATTTCCCTTTGAAATATCTATCTATCTATCTATCTATCTATCTATCTATCTATCTATCTATCTATCTATCTATCTATCTATCTATCTATCTATCTATCTATCTATCTATCTATCTATCTATCTATCTATCTATCTATCTATCTATCTATCTATCTATCTATCTATCTATCTATCTATCTATCATCCATCCATCCATCCATCCATCCATCCAGTTGCTGATTTAATTGATTAATTAAAACTATCAATTGTTCCAACATTTCTAATATCAGACAAATTAAACACTTTGTTGGTTTTTTAAGTGAAAAACTCCCAGAAGACACCATATTTAGCCTTTACCTAAACAAAATAATCATTTTAATCATTTAATCATAATTTTTAATCATTTTAATTTTTTTTATAAACAGTGACTGTGACTCTTCATGTGATCAAACATTAGTGTCTTTATTCTGGTTTAAAAGCGATGATGAACAACAGTAAAGTTGTTTTTGTTACACCTTAACTAGTTTAACTTATTAAGACTTGATGCATTTTTAATGTCTCATATAAGGACCTGATAAGAATAAAAAGTGTCCATGATACATCGATTTAATTATTATTGATCCAAAATTGAATTGATTTAAAGTGAAAACATGGATCCATATCATCACATTTGAAATAAACCATTATTTTAAAATATTTTTGGTTGTTTTTAAGTTTAACTGTTAAAGTATCGTCACTAAAATACTTAAAGTTGTTTCAGTTTAGTTTCCTTATGGTTTATTTTCATGTTTAAAAAGATCTTCAAGTCTTTTTAAACTTAAACATCAGAAATGTGTCTCTTTATTGTTTATTTTATTAAAAAGAAGATTTTTTTTCATGTAGAAACCTCAAAAAGCAAAGAAATAAAACGATTAAATCATATTTTAGATGTTTTTTACCGAGTAGATGTTTGATATCGTCTCATTGATCACAGACCCTTTTATCAATATCTAAAGAATCGATGTGATCTCGTATCGTGTAGATTTGAGGAGGTTAAATAACATATTTTACAGTCTCCTGCTGCTTTTACTGGACTAAATGATCTGAAATCTGCTTCTACTTTTCCACTAAACTAAACGAGACTAAAAATATACTGCACTTGCATTCATTCTTTTCTCCTTATAATCCAATCTACCGAGTGCTTTAGTGTAATTACATAGTTTCCTGTGGAGAAGTAATAGTTTTGTGTTTTTTTAGAGCAGTTTGTCCTGCCTGATAATTGTGTCTGTAATTGATTTTGGGGCCATGAGAGGTTGGATTAAGAGAAAAAGCTGCTCTGCACAGTTTCTGTGTGTGTGTGTGTGTGTGTGTGTGTGTGTGTTGTCGTCCCTCAGTGACGTCGTGTGTCATTCCACTCCAGCGTCCGATTGGTCAATGACTCTCAGCAGGCGGCGTGACATCTTGTGCTCCAGGAGGGCCTCTAGTGTGTGTATATGTGTGTGTGTGTGTGTGTGTGTGTGTGTGTGTGTGTGTGTGTGTGTGTGTGTGTGTGTGTGTGTGTGGTTAGTGTACATGATGTGCATGTTTCTATGTTATTTTAGTGTCTTTCTTTAACCATAAATGCGACGCTCTGAGGTGTAAATCCTCTCTTCCTCCTCCTGGAGACATATGAACGACCACAGTCTACACACACACACACACACACACACACACACACACACACACACACACACACACACACACACACACACACACACACACACATGCAGGCGTTAAAACCAGTTTTAATCTGCAGACCAATGTGGTTAGAGGATAATTATCATACTTGGTATTTGACCATTGATGTTATAAACACATCACACTCTCATAAAAAGAAGGTAGAAGAAGAAGAAGAAGGGATTGAAAACGGTAAAATTACTTCTAATTCAGCGTCTGTGATGGAAACACTTATTCCTCCCCCGTGGGCCACAACGAAGCTTTAACAGCCTCTTTGACTGCTACAATATCCAGAGATTTACCTGCTGTTTCCTCCGACACCATAAAAAGGCTTTGGGTTTTGTTCGTTTGAGTTTGGTGACGAGGTGCACCACTGCGGGGGAGGTGGACGCATCGACATCACAGCCTCTGATATGTCAAAAGTAATTAGGCTGATCGGAGAGTGTACCCTATTATACACAGAGGTGTGTGTGTGTGTGTGCTGTTAATTAGACTGATGAGGAGACTGTAATGAGCCCGATGCTACATCACTGGGGTTTGTTCTGATTAGACTTCATCTCTTTTTAAGCTAAAGATGTATGTTTGCTGATGTTGTGTTGCTCTGAAATTCCACAGACATAATTAACCATTAAAAAATGTAAATAAAAAAAAAAAATTGGTTCCTGCATCATTTTTAAAGGATTGTTTATTTCCAAAAAACAAGCAGTTTTAAGAAATAATCTCTTACATCTGTGATAAAAGGTGAAAGATGTTTTTTTTCTTTAAGTTTATTTATATTTCAAAGAAGAGAGAGAGAGAAATCCCTCTAGTGCAGCTGATATTACTGTTTACACCCACATTATTCCTCTCGTACTTGATCATAATACTCGAGCTGCGTAATAACGTGAAATGATGAATCGCTGAGGTCGCACCACAGTTCCCTCAGTATGATAGCACAATCAATTTCTAATAAATAAAATTTACCAGCCGAGTCTGTACATTGTGAGCTAACGTTTTGGCTTGAACACCACGTCTGTTTTTTTTTTTTTTAATGTTATAACACATGAAGCTGCATCATCTCTCCTCTCAACACTGTGGATTTATTATTTCTTTAAAACTTCAAAGACATTTGAGGAGGAGGAGGAAAAAAAATATGCAAAGGTAGAAAAAAAAGAAACAGCTTCATATTCTTCTTCTGAAAATCTTTGTTGACAACATGCCACTAAACGCTACTGAAGCTACAAATTAGATACTGACAATTGTCACCATTTGAATAAGCTTTGGTCCAACATATTGATAGTCTTTTTGTTTGACATGACAGGCGTTTCATTTTCCCCAAACGACCTTCATTCCCGAGGGAGAGCTGCAGAAAAACTGGGTTCTGCTGTAATTAGGCTAGCTCGCTGACAAAAAAAGAAACAGCCAAGGTAGAGAGGGAGGAGGAGGAGGAGGAGGAGGAGGAGGAGGAAGAGGGGGATAAAAGCCAAGGTGGTAGAGTGAGGGAGAAGATGAAGATGAGGAGGGTGTGAGGAGGAGGGCAGATAATGAGAGGCAGGGTGACAGAATGAAAGAGTGCAGGAGGAGGAGAGCATGTCAAGAATCAAGGGGGAGTTGTTTGCCTGCGGCTGCCTCATGGTGTGATGTCGTCGAACCCTTCCCACTATGTTTTATTACAAAGGGCTCTATGTTAAGGTCTGTGCTGTCAGCATGCCAACTAACTTCCTTTATTTTCAGCGGCTGGAGAGTCTCAGCGCGTCCGCTGGCTGTGTGGCGTCGCTGTTAATATTGCATACAGTAGTTTTTAGTTCAGCCGCAAGAACTAAGACATCTGCTCGCAACGAAATGACGGTTATAAAAAAAAGTATATTAAAGAAGAGCAGAGGCGACATTTCATGCTGAGGTTCATGATTAAACCACAAACCTGAAACGACAAAAAGAAAGAAAAAGAATAAAGGGAAATGATATTTTTGATATTTTGTAGCTGTGAATCATAGATCAGTTTCTATTGTTTGACTCGGATCAATTTGCATAATAAAGTGTAACAACTGTGATTCTCTAAATAAACTTTAAGATGAATATATAATGTCTCATTGTCTCAATTTGCCGACCTGTCAGGGTTTGTACACACACCAGACAGAAAGATGCTGAAAATAGCAACATTTCACCGTTAACACGGTGGGATCTTTAATGTGAAGTGACATTTTTTTTTAAAGATGTTGTCATCTGGGCCTTTTGCTGTCAAGTATCTTTGTTGTTTGAGTCGTCACATACGTCTCAGTCTTTCACTCACCTTTGTTTCCTCCGAGGGTTTGATTAGTTGGTGACGTTACATTACACAAGCGTGTCAGTGTGTCACCAGGCTGTGTTTTAATCAACGTGTGTGTGTGTGTGTGTGTGTGTGTGTGTGTGTGTGAGAGAGAGAGAGAGAGAGATGATCGTATCAGATAGAGCTGATAATGTCGGGTCAGGTAGTTACACTACATGAAGTCATTAGTGACACACATTCATAGCAGTGACTTGTCTTTTTAATTGCTATTGCTGCTGCTGACTGATTTTACCTGAATGTAATTATTATTTAATTTATGCTAACTGACAACGCAGGCCAGTAAGTAATTAAGTAACGTGCAGTGTGATTAGCTGCTTTATTTCAGTAATGAGCAGTTATGCATTTGAAATAATGTAAATGCATTTATAGGTGGGCGATAAATAAAAAACGATCTATCATGACACGTTCAGTTTCACAGCACAGCATTGATCATACTGTCGTTTACTACGTTTCAAGAAAATCTAAACTAAAATTTAATTGTTTATGGATTTAAATAAACACGGAAATATTATTACATTTGTTTTCTGCAAATTCAGGAAGTTAAAACTCTGACAAATCAAAGTAGTTACGCAAAAGTATTAAAATGAAATCCAATACTGCCAGAGAGCAGACCCGTTTGTTTATTTGTGGCCTGTGCAGAAAGAAAAATGAAAAGGTTTTACTCTTATTTTATTTTAAAAAAAATCATATAATCTCTATGGTCTAATCTGGCTAATCCTGATTATATTAGAGTTAATGATCATGCATATGATCTATATGTGTCTCAGTTCATTAGTGCACGTCCATGTAGTTTACTAACGTTCACTACAAATCCCTCTTCTCTGTTTCACTCCTCGTCTCTAGAATCAAAGTGTTGAGGTGAAAACGTTCCTCTACTTCACCGTTACACGTCATCACAAGTCATCACTAGTTGCTATGTTAAAAGACAATGAGACACGTCTCCATGACAACAGAATGACAACAAATAAACAAAGATGGCGTCTACAGACTCGTTTATGTCCATCAAGTTGGTGACGGATTAAAAACTGACAAGATGTTTGTTACATTAATAAAGATCCTGTTATCACATGAATGGAAACGTTAGTAAAGAGACAATTAGTCACTGATAGCTATTGCTAATGAGCATTATTGATTAGTGATTAGCTTAATAAGTTAAATGTATTGATTATTTATTAATTAAACCATTAACTTTTGTTGACAACTGCATCCTTGTCCTGGTGCATGCTGGGAAATTTATCATCCCCTTCGTTTGAAGTTTGGTCCTGGATCAGCTTCGTTTGGAGGTCGTGACCCGTCACCTTCATCTAGAAAAGGATCAGACAGACGTGATACTGACGTGGACCAGTAAAAGAGAGGGGTTGTAATGGGATTGACCGAATATGTACTTTCTTCCATAGTGTGTGAATCTCAGCAGGATAGTGTCGTCTCAAATCATTGTTCACTGACCAGAAATGAGGATCAACGTCTTCTTCTCCTTGTTAACGGTGAATCATCACTGGACAGAACGTTAATTATGGATCTGGACCGTGATCGTCTCCACCAACTTATCTGCCGGCTTGTTTTCAATTCTTATCAATAATCAAAGTCTCACTAGTGCTGATGTTTGCTTGTGTGGCTCCATGTTTCATGTGAGGTGGAGATTACGCTGCCACCGCCGTCCCTCCTCTTCTGCTACATAGCCAAGATGGCGTCATTGAGGGTGAGAAGTGTCCGTGGTTATGATGAAACCATCTGGGTGTTAACACTTCACTGTGTTTTACCAGACTGGTAAAACACAGTGTGGATGGTCATTAGGTATTCGTCCCGTTAGGTCTCAGTGTGTTTATAGGACTGTAGTGTGTATATAAACTTTAATATCAGTTTTGTAAAATAATATTGTGTTTGTGGCAAAATGTCTGAGTCTCTTACCAGAGACGTCTGACACTGATATAACAACAAACATGTTGACACATTGTTGGCAGAATGTCTGCAGAGGCATCACCAGTGAAAATA
The DNA here is from genome assembly GCA_016801845.1 of Polydactylus sextarius. Lineage (NCBI taxonomy): Eukaryota > Metazoa > Chordata > Actinopteri > Polynemidae > Polydactylus > Polydactylus sextarius. Next base: position 25,243,195 of record CM028910.1, read on the forward strand.
ATGTCAATAAAATCCAACATTCATTTATCTGATACAACAACTATAGCTAGCTATAATGGATTAATGTATAAATACTATCAAGTTGTGTACAAACATGTGGGACTTTGATACAAATAGTTTCTGATAATAAGTGATTTCTAATCAAGTCCTTTAATATTAGATATCTGTTTGATCTGATTTTTTAATTGACTTTAATTAAATTTGGATTAGATTAAATAGCCTCTGTGTGTAGTTAATCTCATGCTTTATTTTATAGTTAGTTTATTAAAACCAAATACCTCACTGTAGGTCAATTATTAAATTAAGTTTATAAGCTTAAATTATTTATATAACATGATTAAAAATGACTCACTATGTTGTATTTGTTAAAACTAAAGATAAGCACATTGTTCTTTAGTGGGTTCCACTGTATGTAGGGTTACAACATGGCGCCCGTTAGTCACGTGATAGCCCTTCAACCAATCACAGGGCAGAACAGTTGAACGGGAGTTTGGCCAGACTCGCTCTATAAACAGCTGTAGTTGTCTTGATTCTGGTTGTCCAGAGACGGTAAGACCGCGCACGCGACGTGACGTCAGCTAAGTTTACACCTGTCCGGAAGTTAAACACTTGATTAACGTTAATTTGTGACACCGCGTGCTACTTAAAACAAAATGTCTTGTTTGGCTAAAATGATAAAATGAGACACTACAGCTAATCGTTAGCTAATGCTAATGACTGTTAGCGTCGGAAGTTGGTAAATCTCAACTTGGTGCATAATAACTGTTTCAAAGTCGTCGTGTCTGTGTAAATTGTTTGGTTAATGTTCCCGCTCTGTGTGAACTTCATTGTGTTTTATTTTTAGGTCACTGAGAAATGTTGTTAACTGTGTTGTAGTGACTGCTAATGATGCTAACTAGCTTTTAGTTAACGGCTAATGTTGCTAACTGTGTTCTGTTGATTGTTAATGTTAGCTGCTCTTTGGTCAACGGCTAATGTAGTTCTTAACTGTTGTCTGTTGACCGCTAATGTTGCTAACTCCTAACTGTAACAGTTAGCTTCTAATGTTGCCAACGGTTTTCACTAAAATGCTTAAGCTGTTAACTTCTTTCATTAAAACGCTAATGTTGCTAACTGCTCCTGTTGTGAACTGGTCTTTCAGCGGCTAATGCTGCTAACTGTTGATGTTGCTAACTACTTTCATTAATCTGCTTATGTTGCTAAAGCGTTGTTAACAATGTATGTTGCTAACCGCTTTTAGTTAACTGCCGATCTTAAGCGCGCTCAGTTAGCTGGTAATTGCTAACTGCTTTCAATAAACTGCCATTGTTGCTAACTGTTCTGTTAATTGCTAACGTTGCTAACTGTGTTAGGCTCATTGCTAACGCTAGTAACTGTGTTTGGCTCATTATTGTTGTTGCTAAATGTGTTTTATTTTCATTGCTAATGTTGCTAATTGTGTTTTGTCTGTTGCTGATGTTGCTAACTGTGTTTATTCATTGCTAATGCTGCTAAATGTGTTTTTTTTTTTTTCATTGCTAATGTTACTAACTGTGGTTTGTCTGATGCTAATGTTGCTATCTGCATTTTTGGTTCATTGGTAATAATCCAATTCATTAATCAATAATTATCATTAATCAAATTCAATAATCTGCATTCAGTTAACTGCTAATCTTGCTAACCACCAATGTTAACTGCTTTTAGTTAAAAGCTAATATTGCTAAGTATTTTCATTTAATCAATTTCTAGTAATAACTGTCATCTTATTCCTAAAACATTAGACAAAGTATCCGTTTCTGTGTTTGATGAGGCGTTTCATTATCATAGTAGGTGACATGGTAATATATTCATAGATGACATTGAATAAAACTGTTTGTCCAGTGAGACGGTGGATTAAAAAAAGCTACACAATGGTGAGTTCATTTCTAGCGGGATTACTGTTGTTGTCATTGTCTCATATCCTTTTCATGTCATTGCTACTTTTGTTTATACTGTATTAGCCAGAGGCCTGGTTTTATTTATGGCTGCTTATCTCTTTTATCAGGGTGTGTGTGTATGTATGTGTGTGTGGGGGGATAGTAGAATGGGAAAAGAAGCATTGCAGAAAAAGGTGTAAAGTGGATTTTAATGAATATGAATGATATGCATCACTGTGCAGGACTGAAGTTGGTGTCTGAGCTGACTGTTAATTAAACTCATACCTGTCCCTCCTCTTTTTTCACCTCTCTCCCTTGTCTGTTTCTCTTTGTGTCTGACAGAAACGGTGATGGATACAAGGACGGCGACAGCTGAGCTTGGCTGGATATCGTTCCCTGCCAACGGAGTAAGAACAATGTGCAAATGTGTACTGTACGTGTGTGTGTGTGTGTGTGTGTGTGTGTAAAAATGTGTGTGTGTGCCCTTGGGAAAAGCAGTTTGAGTACACTTTACAGTGTTCCATTAACAAATCTGTTAAAATCTTAATTACAGTGGCAAGGTGAAACCAATTAACAGCTATTGATGCAAAATAGAATAGATTCTGATAGTTCACAGAGGTATGGTGCATAACAACACATGAATAGGAAGAGAATGGAGAAAAAATCAAATACAATTGAAATGAATGAAATGAGATTTCAGGTTTTTCCAGCTATGTTCTTGGAGGTTTTTTAAAATGCTGGCTGGGCAACTAGTTGGTTACAATAGTCTGCTTTGTGTGTATGTGTGTGTTTGAGATGAGTGGCTCTAATTGTGATGAATGTTTGTCCCCATGCAGCACAGAATGAGGGAGGAGAGTGAGAGAGAGAAAAGTGAATGAGGCGGAGAGAGAGAGACAAAATGGGAGTGAGGGAAAGAGAAAGTTTAATTTGTGTCAGATCTTGGTAAACCCATTAATCATTTTAGCCTTTCCTCTCCTTCCTCCTTTGTTTCCTCCTCTCTCTTTCATACCCCCTGCTTCTCGTTCACACACACATTTTCATTCATCTCCTAGTGGGAGGAGGTGAGCGGCTATGATGAGAACCTCAACACCATCAGGACGTACCAGGTGTGCAACGTGTTTGAGCCGAGCCAGAACAACTGGCTTCTCACGACGTACATCGACCGCCGGGCGGCGCAGCGTATCTACGTGGAGATCCGCTTCACCGTACGTGACTGCGCCTCCATCCCCAGCGTCCTGGGATCCTGCAAAGAGACATTTAATCTCTATTACCTGGAGACCGACAGGACCGTGTCAGAGGGCATCAAAGGGGTCGAATACTGGGCCAACGCGCCTTTTCTTAAGGTAATGGATCCAGAAATTACAGCCTTTGAATAGAGGAGCAAAGTGTGAAGAGCTGCTGGTTCTGGGAATATTGTCTCGCAGTAAATTTACATTTCAAAGTAAAATTTTAATGATAATCTCAGTGTTACTCAGCTCAAAGACGCCGACATTATCGGGCTGTTACACCAAAGGTTCAGAGTGAATCCAGATATTATGTTGTGACTTTGCAGCTCTGCAGTATCCTGAAACAAACACAGGCCACAAGCTGCAGCTTCACATCCGAGTTGAACAACTTCTCTTCCACTTTGGAAACTAAATATACTCGTTGGATTATGTGAAAATTGAATTATAACAGAGCTGATGATAGCGTTTGTATTTCTCATCTGATGATAACTTTGTCAGATACAGTTTTCACAGGAGAGCAGTGATATGTAATCCAGATGCAACGTTGTACTGATCTGAAATTGAACAGTTTTTTCTCCTTGTCATTGCTGAGTCACCTTTTCAAGTGCTGCTGATATTATTGAAGTTCTTTAGGGATATTGTGACTCAATTCTACTATAATAGAATAAACATGTTCGTAGTTACATGAGCATTTTTCTAGTTTTATTATTACAGCGGTATCAAACCTACATTTACCATACCACCTACAGAGAACAGGGACAGAAGAACCTTTACTGCATTTGCATTTATTCATTTCTTCCCTGTTCTTTTCTTTTTTAAATCTCTGTCAGGTGGACACCATCGCAGCCGATGAGAGTTTCTCCCAGGTTGATTTTGGAGGACGGCTTATGAAGGTGAACACAGAAGTTCGGAGTTTTGGGCCGTTGTCCAAAGGACGAGGTTTCCACTTGGCCTTCCAGGATCTGGGTGCCTGCATGTCTCTTCTGGCCGTCAGAGTTTTCTACAAGAAATGTCCCAGCGTCGTTCAGAACTTTGCGTTTTTCCCAGAGGTACGAACCACTAGTTATAAATAAGAGAGTTTTTTTGTTTTTTGTTTTACAATCAAAACCGTGTTAATAAATCTTTTCATTCTGATGCTGTTTTTATGCAGACGCTGACTGGAGCAGAGTCCACCTCATTAGTCATTGCCAGAGGAAGCTGCATCCCCAACGCAGAGGAAGTGGACGTGCCCATAAAACTCTACTGTAACGGAGACGGAGAGTGGATGGTTCCCATCGGCAGCTGCAGCTGTAAGGCCGGTTACGAGCCAGACAACGGCAACGTGTGTCGAGGTAAATCTGTTTATTAATGAGTCTAAGCCGTAAGAAAAACAAGTATAAGTGAAAACAGGTGTGAATATTCAGCACTGCACCAGAAAGTGTTGGAGTTGACGGCAGGTAGATTGAATTAATTACCTTTTTAATGACCTTTCCGTCATCAAACACTGAGAAGTCATATTATCCTGTGGCAAGAACAAACAAAGCAAACACACCTCCGATTATCAACCGTCAGCAGGTGATATCTCAGAGAATAAACAGGAAGTAAAGCTGCCACTAATGATTATTATGATAACTGATTAATCTGTTGATTATATTTTGGATTAACTGGATGAAAAGATGTAATCAGTTAATGTGTCTGCACATTAAGATGCAAAAAACAAGTGAAACTAGTTCAGTCTCAGGAGTTTAGAGTCAGTTTAGTTTGAGTCAGAAACATTTGTTGTGTTTCTAAGTGAATAACTTCTGATCTAAACTACAGACGAGAATAAACGACAGTAAATAACTGGACGTTGGTGCTGAGGATAAACAGGAAATGACAGTAACATCTATTTATTAGTGAAGAAATGAAGGATTCACTTTAAACCGTCTCTGAATGACGTCATCAGATAATTCAACACGTTCTACTCCAGCGTCTCTCCGACCTCGTTTCACATCATTATCCTCAAATATTTCTACAACCGTTTCACCACATTTAAAACCAATTTAAAAACCTTCTGTTCTCTGAAGTTTCTGTTAGCGCTAAGCTAACGTTAGCCTCCTGATCCTCTGCTGTCTCCTCCATCCACCACCATGTTTAAACACTTCTTCTACCAGAGATTAGTCATGTGACCCACACAAGGCTTCTCATTGGTTCTCTTCTCTTCTACTTCTTGTTTATGATGTTTATACTGACACATATAGAAACATCAACACTGTTCTTCTGTGTAGAGAAACGTAGACCCAGTCGATCTGCAGTTGAACGTTACCGTTGGATACGACTGTGCTGAGTCAAATCTGTAGAAAATGTAAATGTTTATTACGTGCAGCAGAGTAAAGTGTGTCATTTCAGGCAGTCGTCGCTGAATAATCACATGCATGTATACATTTTTAGATATATGTTTTGCTGGAGGCTTTGGCCCCATCTGTTCCATATGTTAATATTAGTCGAAGCAGACTTGGGTGAACGTGCCACAGAAATAGCTCCTCCATGTATCTCTACCTCCTTTTTATATCTGGCCTCCTTCCCCATTTCCTCGCCAAAGTAGTACCCATCATTTCTTATTCTCCCAGGGGAGTCTCATCTATTCTGTGTGTGTGAGTGTGTGTGTGTGAGTGTGTGTGTGTGTGTGAGATGCATGTGCATATGGTGAAATGATAAGTGAGGCCGCTCCATCCCATGTTAATTAGTTTAGCGTGTTCCAGCCAGATTAGTCGACTGCAAATTAGTCCTGGACTGTCAGAGAGAGGAGTATCATCGAGAGAAAGAAAAGAATAAACAATGGAGAGAAAGAAGGGAAGAAAGAGAAGGAAAGAAAGAAATAACAGTAGATCCCTCTGGAGAAATGGACTAGCAAGAAAGTACGAAAAAAAAGGACAATCCAAGGACAGAAAAGTAAAAAAAAAAAAAAAAAAAAAAAACTGAGATAAAACCAATAGCGAGTGTAGACGAGACTGAGTCGTCTCTGTGACTCCACTGAAACACATTAAAGACTGAGTGAACCAGCAGATTAGACTTTAGTGTCACTGTCGTCTTCTCCTGGAAAATGAAGTGTGTGATATTTGTATGTAGTCGAGAGACCGACGATGTGATGAATTTAGATTTACAAAAACTTCTCACTTCTTAAATACTGAACCTGTTATAGTTTAGAACTAGAGCTGAAACAATTAATCGATTAACTCGAATAATTCGATTTGAAAAAATGATTGAGGCAATTTTTCCCAAATTGATGCGTTGTTTAATTCACCAGTATTGGTGACGCACCGTTTGTGTTAAATGGAGTAATACCACTGAAAATCAGCGGGGCAGTGTTGAGGAGTACAGCTCAAATGTGAAGAGAAATCTTTGTCCACACGTCGTAATGTATTTAACGGCTGCTCAAACCATGTTTTGTTTTATCGCTTTTGTTTTATCGCTGTCTTCACCGTCACCACGTTTGTTAGTATTTGAAATTCACGTAGGAGCTCGAAACTCTGCGCTCAGCTCTGCCCTCTAGTGGATGTTTTGTTAACAAATGTGACAATAACATGGCAAGTTTAAAAAAAAAAAGCATCAGGAATAAAAGCTAAAATAGAATAAAACAACTAAAATTAGCTGTTTACTTTCAAACTTGTTTTTTTTTTGTCATTTCGCAAAGAGAGTTTTTTATTAGATTACTCGATTAATCAATGAAATAATCGATAGAATACTTCGATAGAATACTTCGATAGAATACAAATTGACACACTCCACTTTTTGTTTGTTTGTTTCTTTAAGTGTCAAACATTTTCCTGTATCGTTGATGCGGATCAGGAGCTGCTTGTTTTTACCGTCCAATAGGTTTTATTTAGGGTTGTCTGACAATATCGGCCGACCGATATTATCGACCAGATATTAGCATAATTGTGTAATATCTGTAATTATTATCTGTAAGGATCGTTATTGGTTTTTCCTCCGATAATGAAACCAATAATTTGTGGATGCATCCAGCAGGACATAGATATGATGTGACCTAAATTTAGTTTTGGGGACAAACTCCTGCATATATCAGTATCAGTTGATATCGGAAATTAAGTGTTTGGACAGTATCAGATATCGGACATCTCTAGTTTTATCTCTATATGTTCTTTAAGACAGTTTCTCTGATGTCAGGATTAGTGATGTACCAAATCCAGGATTCGGTTTCAGATTCGGTCAAATTTTGGGTTTTTCTGCTAAATGTTACAACATCAACTGAACCGAACCCTTCACCTGCCCTACGTACCTTAACATAATGACACTGACGATGAAGTAAATAATCAATCAAAGATAGTCTTTATGGGAGAAACACTGGAAGGTGTTTATGTAGGCAGAGTGTTTCCAATGCAGAAGTAGATGAAAATGATATAATAATATGAATCTTCTCAGTAAAGTAAAACCTTTTAAATCTCTCAGGTCGATCAGATAAACTCTTCATCTGTTTCCTTTTTTAAAAGCACCAACGTGCTTCATGTATCAGCAGCAGGAGAAGTCGTAGTAACGTTACAGACAGAGCGATACGAGGTGTTTCTCAGTCTATCCTCGCTGTTTGTTCCTGCGGATGGGTCTAATTACTGGTGAGACTGTGTGCTTGCACTCTGCATGTGTTATCAGATGGTGATGCTTAAGGTGATTAACTCGCTGCTCGGCGTTCCTCGTCTTCACTCACAGGATTCCCTCTTTGTTAACAGAACGTGCTGTAACGTCCCATCTGTTTCACGTCGGTGTTAAAGTGACGTTAAGACGAACTATCTCCACACCAGCTTAAGCTTCACATGTGTGAAGAAGCTGAGTGTTAAAACTGTTTTTAGTGACTCGTGTTTTGTCTGTTTTGAGGACGATCAGAATCAGCTTTGTTTCTTTGTTGCACAACAACTCCAATGAGCTTGACTGTTCACAACAAAACGTCTGTTCTGTCTGATCACTCAGGGAGGTGTATTGAGAACCGGCGCTAAATTGATCCTGGTTCCTGTCTTGTCGGTACCAACGGTATCATTAAGATCCCAGACCAACGGTGCTGATATCAGTATTTAATGTTGTTGTCATTCTGTTTAACCCTTCCCTTCGTCTCTAGAAACAAAGTGTTGAGGTGAAAACGTTCCTCTACTTCACCGTCACACATCATCACAAGTCGTCACTAGTTGCTACGTTAAAAGATGGTGAGACATGTCTCCATGGCGACAGAATGACAACAAACAAACAAAGATGGCGTCTACAGACTCGTTTATGTCCATCGAGTTGGTGACGGATTAAAAACTGACAAGATGTTTGTTACGTTAATAAAGATCCTGTTATCAGATGAATGGAAACGTTAGTAAAGTGACAACTAGCGACTGATAGCTAATGCTAACAAACGTTAGTGATTAGCGGTTAGCAATAAGTTAAAGGTATTGATTAGTTTATTAATTAAATCGCAAACTTTTTTTTTGACAACTGCATCCTTGTCCTGGTGCATGCTGGGAAGTTTCTCACCCCCTTGGTTTGAAGTGTGGTCCTGGATCAGCTTCGTCTGGAGGTCGTGACCCGTCACCGTTCGTCTGTTCACCAGGTTGGATCGTTGTATCTAGTCAGTGTGAAGCAGCAGACTGGACGAACAATCAGTGTCACATGTTGTTACATGTTGTAACATTTTGGAGTTAAAGTGACAATTGCTAGTTGTTTTAGCCCGTCTATGGCGTTTTCCATTATGTGTTAGCATCAAGCTAATGGACTACTCGCTAGTTTTCTACATTAAACGTTAAAAATGTCTCAAACACGTTCTTGTAAAACAGAGACAGAGGAGTATGTGTTATGATCGTTTCTGAAATGTGTTGCTCCTTTAACCAGTTTCAGATGTGTAGTCACTATGATTTCTCTTTGGTTATTGGTAATTTGGGAATTATTAAAGCTCAACATTGTTCTGAGCACAAAGGTCTACAAAAAATCAAATATAAATATAATCATTTTCATGTAATGTCCTCGTTCTTTATTTTACACTGATAAGAGTATTGATAAGAACCGGGGCCAATAAGTTGTATCAATAATCAAGTTGTTGTTACCAATACTAATAAAATGCAAACGATACCCATCCTTAGTCCCACAGCGGTATCGAGTCGTATCTATTATCGTGACATTAACAACACTGCACTATGATGCTTCAGTCCAATATGTAGTTGAGTTGGAAAATATGCAGAGAAATGATGATGAATCCTCCTTAGTCTGATGCTCGTGGTCACAGTGTAGTTGTGTAGTTTTCATTGTCTCATCAGTGAATCACTTCCACCACAAAGTCCAACACACTCGGTCAAATACAAACAAGGCTTTGACTCAAATCCTCACTGAAAAGCACGACTCAGTGGGATAATCTTGGATTACAAAATGTTGGTCAAAGCGCACAGACTGTGGTGTCACGTCTTCATACACCTGCGTCGTTTGTTTTATTCAAAGCTCTTGTGTTTAAACTGATTTTAAATGTCGTGGGACGGAGCGCGTCCTGTCTGCTTCCACCGAGCTGGCAGCTTTTTGGTGTTCGCTTCTGCCAATCAGCTGATAATAACTTGGCAGGAAACTGGACTCACTATTAGAACAGATGGTTTTGTGTGTTTGTAAGAGGAGAGTGTGTGTGTGTGTGAGGCCACAGAGATGGTGTTTATTTTGCACCAAACCAGCATGTTGTGCAAACCATCCGGAAAAACTGGCTCAACATCAAAGTGCTTTGTGATTTTGTGTGTGTGTGTGTGTGTGTGTGTGGACCCTCACTTCAAATGCACCACACTACAATGATAAGCACTTTCATTGAACACACACACTCTCCCCCCGCTGTGGACCCCAGCAACGCTCCAAGACTTTTAAAACATATAGGCTTTTATCACAAACACACACACACAGACAGTCATGCAAGCTTTTAATAATTGATCAGTGAGTTGGTGCCAACTGTAGACAATTGTGGTCCACATACTCGCTGCAGGACTCCACACAGCTGGCTAAAGGCAGCGCCACAAACAGAAACAGAGCAATAATCCTTTTCTGTCTTTGTCACATTTTTCTCTGTAAATCTCTGAGCTTATGTTTCTTTTCTATCTTTCACATTTTCTTACTATCGTTGTTCCCTCTCCAAACATTCATTGTCAGGGTATTTACATTAAAGAACATTTATACGACCCAGCTCTACCAGGATATAGAGGCTTTCATTAACCTTAAATCAGTGAGCATTAAATGTTACACTCATCAGTTTTACTTAAACCTCGATACACTGGCGACAATATAAACAGTGTAAATGTGTCAGTTTGACTTTTTCTTGATTTGTTTTAGTTCAACAGGAGTCTAAAACCTCAGAATATTCAGTGTCAAACCTTCATGTTAAAGAACATTTAACCAGGAAGTGTTTGAATTTCAAGGTGTATTCACACCTGCTTTGTTTCATTTGCTTAAAACAAACCATTTAACTCTGGTTTGGACCAAACCAGCGAACCGAGATCCATCTGGAGAAGTGGTCTCTGTTCATTTCAGGTGTGAAAGCTGCCTGACTAGGTCCGGGTACCAAACTTCAGTTCTTTTATGGCACCGACAGAAACGCTTCGGTTGTACCGAGCATCCAAATATCCCTCGTCTCTCGGTGCCCAGAGGTGATCAAGACCTGATCACACTACCGGTGAGAGATCGTACATTCGCCATAATCACAGACGGTGATGATGGTCTGTACCGTCTTTACTCCGGCCCTACATCCCCATCTCCTCCTTATTTCCTCTGGGACGTGGAGTCTCTGGTCGGGTCATCAGCTGATCGCAGGTGTAAACAACCGGGCGACGGCTCTGTTGACATAGTCCATCAACAAAGCAGATGGGAAAAAAGCACAAGAAGAAATTTTTATAAAAAAAATGGTTTTAGTTAAAAATTGTTTTAAAAGTTTAGTGAAAAATAGTCAAATGAGTAAAAGTAATAAATGAGACTGCTGCCATGGCAACAAAGAGAAAGCAGACACGTTGGTTTGTATGTAGCAGTGAGCATCAGACACTGACCTGTCACTTGTTTACAACTGTGATTTTACACTGGAAATTAGTTGTTTATTTTTTCTGTCAGAAAATTTATTGTGGAAAAATACCAAAGCTGAAGAATAAAGCTCAGGATTTGTACAGTAATGTCTAATGTAATTTTGTATTTGTTAGAATTGATTGTGTCAAAGTGAAGGTATCGGTATCAAAACTTTCTGATTGATACTACGTCTGACGTTGATCCGACGGTTTGGATTTAACAGGCTCCTGTTCTGATCGCTACATATATCAGCGTAACTGGAGGTGAAGGGAGAGACGGAGGTTAGCGAGGTTAACGTGTGTGTGATTGAAACTATGATGAATCAGAATTATTGGTATTAACTCCTGGAAGACTGACAATAGCCTGGTGGATGCACATGAGCGCTCCCCTTCACAGCCGTCTGGCAGCAAACATCTGTAACTGTAAAGTCTGTGTCGCTGTAAAGTCTACATGATTATTAACTCACATTTCTGTCCAATGGTTGAACGACTTTAGCACATGTGGTTTTGTTTACAGATTCTGGTCCAGTTGCAACAAACAAAAACAAATAGAAAAAAAAACTAACAACTTTTTATTATTTGATTCGGACCAAAGCAAAGTCTGAAAAATGACTGAAACCTGAATCAGTCATCAGTCTGAATCAACATCCAACATGTGGATTGGTCAGATTTTCCTGCAGCAGCTGAAACCTTTAGTAACTCACTTTATTAGGGACAGTGAGCGTCGAGGTTTTGGGAGGAGGAATCAAAAATGTAGCAGGCACAAAAAATAAGGTTGACGCAGGATTTAGTTTCCACCACCAGGACATTCAGGACGATCCACCAGTGTAAAAAAAAAATGTTTATTTTCCCAAATGACTCAACAGACCCTGTGTTTATATGAGACAGGCGTCTAGTTTTTAAAGGCGAAGCACCGCGGCGCTGCAGTATCGTTAAGTTTAATGGAAACTAAATTCAACGACGAGGAGAAAATCACATTTGGTCGTTTGTTGTCCAAATGTATTGGCAGAGTAGTAATCTCACTCGTCGGAGGGTATAATGATGTCATACCACAGACCAGACACGTATCATCCACCACCTCTAGTCAGATCAATTCATCCACCACACTGAGTTTTCAGCATATCCACCTCAGCGTCAAATAACAACATTTAAAATGGTCCCATACAGTCAAATGTTGAGTCAGGCCTTTCTTATAACAATAAATATGCACCTACATGCTCCCTTAGAGCGCACCAGGACGAGCTGGGACCAGGTTGAACTTTATTTTAAGATGCCCAGCACACACTAGAAAAAGCAAGCAGACGTCTGGAACCCGTCGGATTACTTTTACCACACAAAATGCTTTAGAAATATTACAAAAGCAGTTTTAAATAAACACCTTTGTTCTGATCCAATGATGTTAGTGCTGTTGTACGTGTGCACCCGTATGTTAACACTCGACACACGGCACCATAATGCTGCTTTCACATCAGCAGCAGTACGCCACCCTGCTGAAGACAGTCGGGTGTGTCTTGGTGTGTGGCGTCAGCGTGATGCGCTGCCAGATGACTTCCTTCCTCATTATCTCAATGTGAACGTAGGGACCGTCGGGGAACTCACTGGTCGGGTAATATTAGCTGCTCGCCCATGTTGTGTAGTTGTTTACACTACAGTTTTTCCTTGGTCACATAAGTTCACATCACGTGGTAGTGCGGCGGAGGCGTGGTTATGGGTGTGGAAACAACACTTGCTACACTGCTCCGACGCTGGGGAAACAATTGACACAACGGAGGTTCAGCGCACAACGGTCTGTAAACGTCTTAATGATGGATTTTAGAACAGTCATTGACATAATTTAATGTTTAAGCAGAAGATGGACGTGCAGAGTTTGAGGAAGCGAAATAGCGTCTCAAAGAGTTCAGAGCAGCCACCATTAGGACGCGGTGTGGACGCGCCACTAAGCTGCAGCATCACCTGTCGGATGTGTTGGTGAGTGATCTTCTCCTCATTGACTCCAGTTGTTAAATGCTACACGGCTGTAATATGACGTAGGAAGGTGACGGGTTATGTGTTTTCAAAATGACCAAAGCAGTTAAACTTTACATCGTTTTGTTATCCTCCGTGTTTTTGTTTGAAAAACGTTGGAATCGGCGCGTCTCTAGTTCCGTATCACAGGATTTGTAATCGTAGGTTTTTAATAAAAGGCTTCTAATGCCAAGTCAATATTTGGGTCCATTCCTTCTATACAAACCATCACACACCATTGATTGAATGTGTGTCTGGCTTCGAGCCGACACTTTCACATCACGTCTGCAAATGTTAGCAGATTGAAATTCTTAGACAGCAGGGTGCACACACACGAGTATACAGAGAGGTATCCACAGATAACTAATAGAGAGAGAGAGAGCAGGACTTGTTGCCATGGTGACACGCCCCATGTGTATGAGCAAGGTTGTTGAATAAATGACCTTGACAAGCCAGATGTCTATCTGCCTATTCAACACGGAGAGAGAAGAGGAGGCACGAGCCATCGACACTCCTGAAGACACGACTTCAAAGAAAAGTCGACGTCTGAATGAAAAGAAACGGAGAGAGATGAGGAAGGAGGAAAAAGTGTCTGACAAAAGGAGTTGGATGAAAACATGAGCCACAATGTAGCTGAAGATCATCTGAATATAGGAAAACGTATAATAATATATAACTTATAATACAAACCCACCGGGGTTAATGATGTAAAATCAACCAATAATTATTATTATTGTTGTTCTTCCGGTCTTTGACTGGTGACTACCTATGACCAGACAGAAACGTTGATCCATTTTTAGGTGTTTTGTTGTAACAAAGTTTCAGGAGCAAGGTAAAGTTAGTTTTGTGCTGCAAAAACCTCAAGTCCTGGTGACATTTTTAGGTTTAGCCAGGCTAGCGCCACCTAGTGCTTCCACTCAATTTCTCATTTAGCTCCACCACTGGGTCAGGGAGCTATTTGTAGGATTCACTTTGCACCGTCTCAGAGCTGTTCGGTCTGAAAACGATGACGTTGAACTGAAACGTTCAAGCTTGAGTTTCCGGTGCAGTTTGAGCAGCACAGAACAAAGCTGATGAGATGGATGTAGGTGAGCTCTGTGTTGGCAACGGTTCCCATAATTGAGGAGTTAAAGCCAGGCAGAAACAACGCTCATTAACACACACTTTTTTGATGTTTATGCTGCTGTGTTACAGGAAGTTCCTTGTAGTCTGTGTTGCAGGCTACAAGGAACTAGCACCAAAATCTATAAACTAGTAGAGTCAAGAGTAGATGCAGGTGGAAACTGTTTGACTGTTGTTGTATTTTATGGTTTAAAAAGGCTAAAAGAGGAAGATGGTCCTCCAGACTATTTATACTCAGCGTAGAGACGAGTAGATGCTGGTGGAAAAGGCTGTTGAGTTTGTAAACTTTGCTACAGACTCAAAGAAGCAGCATCAGTTGGTTTATTTCTTATTTATCAGGTCACTGTGTTGAATTTAAAAAACTCTCCAGATCCTGTAATACTGTTAGTTTTCTGTCTGATGGAGTTAAATTCTGTTACTTTGTCACAGACATTAGTGACAAGAAGTTGAGCTGAAACAAAGGTCTGCAGGCGTCAGACCAAGGACGCTGGTTAATGGTCGGTGTCTAAATCCCTGAGCTGTTTACTCTTAGTGTCAGGTTGATCCAACTATAGCTCACGTCAGTCGCTGTAACACCACCTGAAACTGGTAGGAGGACGGGGGGAGGTTGTGTCTGATTTGGGGCATTTTCCATATTTGTCCATGTCACCATGTCTCACCGGTACATGTACGGATGTGTTTGCAGTTTTTTGTGGAGGATTTAAAAGCTGTAGCAGCTATTAAAAGACTGAGCATCAGGTACAAAACACGTCACGGTAAAAGATTCAGGACTCACCTCGGGTCAAACTCTGGACTGAGGTCAACAAATAGACCTGCACACTCACTCCAACACCTGCGAGGGTTATTACTCATTGTTCATCACATGTCACATTCAAGCTTTCATATCTCTGCTCTCTGATGAGTTCATGTTACACTCAACCTTTTCAAATTAACTCATTGGCTGCCAGTGTTTTACACTGTGTGAAATTTCAAAACTACCAAAAGAAAGATTAGACTCTCTTCTTTCATCAGGAAGAAAAACTTTGTTTCTACCTTTTTCCGTTCTTTAGTAATCTGTAGTAGAACGTAGGTTGGTTCCACCAAAAACACCTGTTTTTGACCAAAAAATGGACAAACCAAGCTTTTTGTGAAAACAACAGTGTTTTTGATGCTAATATTTTCAGATGTTTGAGTCACCTCAAACATCTGAAAAGTGGTTTCTTTCTGTAAAACGGCTTTTGATTGAAAAATTGCTCCACATTTTGGTCTCGCTGCGTGTGCAGACCCTGCACCTCCTTGACCTCTGCTTGATGCACCACCTGTAAATTATAGAAATATATACAATTACCATAAAAAATATATATATATATAACATTTTTATTGCTGCAGTATGATGTGGCGAGATGTTTCACTATATAAACTGGTGGTACTAAATGGCATTTGACTCAGAGGTGGTGAATCAAGTAATCAAAACAATCAAAACAATAAAAGTTAACTTTTACCTTCATCAAGTCTTCCTGGAGTGTCTGGGGACGAGGCTCCGCTGCTCCCGGTTGATCCAGACACAACCAGTCATCTGACGGATCCGGGTCAGGTTTGCTAAATTCATCTGACCCGGGACCGTCTGCTCAGCTGGACTTTGGTGAACCACGCCGTGAGCTACTGTCTCGGGTTAATCATCGGTACATTCTCTGTTTACAAGCCTGATGTTTATGGACAAGCTTCACCAGACCGTTCCCCAGCCCCGTTGGAGAACATACGTGACGTCTCTAGACGTCGTTGGCAGCCAATGAGTTAACAAGAGGACATTTTTTTGTTTTGCACCACAGAACAAATTACCCACAAATCTTCCTTTGTTATGTTCTGATGCACAGTAAAAACCTCCAATAGACTGTAACAAGTCAACATCAGTCCATTTTGTTATTTTATGAGATGAGATTGTCCATGAACACATTTGCTTTAATCACAATGAGAGTGAGACGGGCTGATCCTCCTCCTCACCACAACATAATGAGACACTTTGACCGGAGCAGCGAACAGTTCACTGATGTTACATGATCTTTAAATGATGAAACGGTTTCTCTGCTTCATAAAACACATTTTAAAATATATCAGAGCGGTTTCTCTTCAAGTGTGGGGGAAGAGATGTGATTCAATGTAAAAACATCAACAGAACAGATCTGAAACTGAGGGAAGAAGAAACTGAGTAATTTGATTGTTTCATTTCTTCTCCTTTTTCCTTTTTCCTCTTTTTTTCCATTAGATTTTATTTATTTCTTCCAATATGTTTCAGTCTCAGACAAAAGCTCCCTGACCCTCAAACCCTTTAACATTTGATGAAGTGACACTTTCAGGCTCTTTTAACTTTCGGGCCGTTTTTATCTCATTCACTTCACGTCATCGCTCTGGTTCCAGTTTGTAACGACTCCTTAAAAGCCTCCTGCTTCAGTCCTTCTCCGTCTTCCTCCATAAATCTACGTAACATTTGCATTTTGGTCTTTTATAGCATTGAAAGCATCTGCAGAGATAAAGTGAACATTCATTACAGTGGAAGAAGGAAAACAAAGTGCTAAAGATAAATCAAAAGTGGAAAACAGTAACATAAAAAAAGAAACTCATTTTGTTTCCTTCAGTCTTCTGGCAGAGCTTTTGTTTCAGTCTTTTTTTCTCATTTCACACCTGTCTTCACCGTTCATCTTTTTTTTTTTCTCGTAATCATAATTCAGACTGTTGTTTTATCCCCGACAGCGAGGCGCTTATGAAATCCTACATGTGAAATTAAAAGTGTTTTTCTTTGGGTGAAGTAATGTGTTCTGACTTGACATGTTTGACCACGTCATCCCGCCTCGTTTGATCTTTACGAGTCGATCTGTCGGGATCTTCTGTCACTTCATCTTCAAACTGGATGTGAATTGTTCCTGCAGCTCAGCTGTCACACACAGTCGGTACCTGCTGTCAGTCTCACAGCTCGTTGTGTCTCTGCCTCTGAAATTAAAGCCTTTAAAGGTTCAGCTGATGAAATAAATTCACAGCTAAACTGATCTTTTTTTCCCACCTGATACTTGTGTAACTGATGACTGAGAAATACTTTCACATAAATCATCAACAGACGTTTGTTTAACTTCAGATTTTCAAACTAGAAAATCGCTGTATTGACCTGATACAAGACGACCAATCACGATCATGACCTGTAGTAACAAGCATGTATCATCTAGTGGGTGTTTTGTTTTTGTTTTTATCATTATTTGTTGGGGTTTTTGTAGGAGACGAGAACACGCAGAGAAACTTGTCTGGGTCGGGATTTGAACTAGCAAACATCTGCACGGCGTAAACACCAGGGTTTCTACAGGGTCTTATCAGAATTTTAGGCCTTAAAGTCTTAAATTGTCACTGATCAGGGGAACTGCTGCAAATATATGTATGTTCATATTTTGTTCAACTAGATGGAAAAATGTAAACATCGTTTACGTCCATTGTTTCTCTGGTTGAAGGTTAAATGTGGTGATGCAGCTCGTGGCTGTTGGAAGAGACTCGTACTTTAAAGGAACAAAGTCTGACAAGTTGTTTTCTGCAGATGTTACAGATGTACTTTGACATTTAGTTCATGACGCAACAGTTTACTGTTTATTTCCACACTTACAGGCAGCAGAAGATGGTGGCTAAAGACTAGTTCACACTAGTTCACACCAGTCGACTTCACCATGGATCAGTGAGTCTCAGTCTCTGTCGTGATCGTTGGTGACTTGTGTTTCCCATGATGTGGAGTCTCAACAACTGGTCTGAGACCTGTAGTGTTCACACTACAAGACTTGTCAGTGATTGACTCCCGATCACACCGTGACGTCACCAAACTCTACGTCTGGTCACGTGAACTAGACAGGATGTAGCCGCTGCTTCTCACCGTGATTTACAGTCGTTTATTGTTGACGAGCACCGGTGAAGACGCTGCCTCCGACACAGACTAAACCGCTAAACCGGCGTGTAAACATCACCATGGCAACACGCCGGTTTTCACGGTGGAGCTGAAATCAGCAAAACGTCAGACTTTTAAACGTGGTTGTGAGTGAATCAGTGAGACGGCAGCAGCATTTATCTCACATCCCTCCTCTGATTGGCTGTCGCTCTTTGTCAGTCTCTTCAGACTCCTCCAGTTTTCTAACATGACAGATCCAGTCCCGGTCTCAGACCAGGTCCCGACGGCCTCTGATGGAGTCGTTAGGGCTGTTCACACATTATGATCATTAACTGATGATTCACCAACCATCAGAGGACCAAGTCCACCAGACACCACCACTGGAGATCTGAGATTTACTGAAGCTAAAACTATGTGTTGTGTCAGAGATGCTACAAATCAAACCCCAGTAACATGATTCTGGTTTATGACATCATGTCCAGACAAACTTTAAGCTTTGTTGTGATTAAAAATTGAATTTACCACAACACACTTTTTACCAGACCAGCTGGTTTTATCTGGATCTTCACTTGTTGTTTATCATTTGTAAACTGTGAGAACTGTTACAGTTCATCCTTCTTTAAATAGGTTTTATATAATAACACTTATTCTCAGGCAGGTTTTATACAGTTTAAAGTATCTTTAGGGAAACAGAGACATGTTGTCCTGGTCCTTTAGGTAGCTACAGTTTGATTTCCACAAAAATGCTCCACATTCATGTCGTCTGGTTGAGGTGCTGGTTAGTCAGCTACTTATAAAGACGCTTTAGATGCAACTGAACAAAACAAAAGCTTCGTTGTATGTGTAGATGTGAAATCAGACGCCAACAGTAACAACAACAACATGATTCTGCTCCATGACATCATTTCCAGGCAAAGGTTGAGCTTTGTTGCAATTAAAAATTTATGTCAAAAATTAAAAATGCAACACACTTTTCACTAGAGCAGAAAAAACAGGGATGATTCATCTGAGGCAACAGAAGCTTCCTGTTTTTTTCATTTAGTGTAATTGTATTAATCTTGTCGACCGCGACTTCTATTACATCATAACTAGACAAACTTGTGGTAGAAAATGTGAGTTTAAGTAATTAGAAAGGTTTATGTGTTTAAAATGGACTCAGCTCTTGTCATGTTTAATATTTCTTGGCATCAAATAGAAGAAGTGGCCAACAACTGACAGTTATTTGTGAATTGCAGCATGAATCAC
The DNA here is from genome assembly GCA_016801845.1 of Polydactylus sextarius. Classification (NCBI taxonomy): domain Eukaryota; kingdom Metazoa; phylum Chordata; class Actinopteri; family Polynemidae; genus Polydactylus; species Polydactylus sextarius. The sequence goes on from CM028910.1 coordinate 25,262,600, forward strand.
TTGTTTTCTCGACTCTGCCTCTAAATGTTCAAATGCACCAATTCTTCCCTCCATTACCTTTTCTGGTCACAGACGTCGAGCTGAATAACAAGAACATACTTAGCGCTCTGCAGACGCCGTTGTTGGATAAAAAAAAAAGTTTGTGTCAACGGATAATTTAGTTAAAATGCATAAAAGTCTGGACAAGAAGAAAAGAGTCTGACCCAGATAAGAAAGAAGCAGAAACGGAGCCGTATTTCAAACCACAGATTATCAGACATTTTATAGACCAACCACAAAATGTTTTTTTGTGTTTCTTGTCAGAACAACATCACGAACTGCTTTCACAGGAAAAAAATCAACAATCAGCCTTTGGGCTTTGTCAGCTTCTTATCACTACTGACACAGAGTCCTGATATGGATCCAACTTAAAAAAAAAAATGAAAAGAAGAAAAAATAAATGATAGTCAATGGAGAGATAAAAATTAAAATGATCTCTGATCCACGTCTTGAATCACACACGTCCTGTATGTTAAATTAAATGAAACTATCAGTGAGTCCAGACCATGTTTGTGGTGTAATTGTTGATTTATCTGCTTCTGAAAACATGTAACTAGTTCGACTACAAACCAACAGTCTGATAGGTGACGTCACCTCAGTTTCTTTCCCCGTCTCTTCGCAGCTGAAGAGTACGACGCCGTATTAGGGCCGTTCATAAATATTTTTTTAAAGTCACAAAAAAGTCACAAATTTACGAGAAATAAATTCAGGTATTTGTGACATTGTAACAGTTTATAATGTCACAAATATGTAAGGACCCATCCTGCCTGGTCCTGCGTCGCCCTGTTGGGTTTATTATTGTTGTCATGGTCATTTAAATGATTACGGTAGATAATTAATTGAAGATAATTGAAGGCAACATTGAACTGGACATTGGCGTTAATAGTGACACAGGACGTCACAACCTTCTTCGTATCAGACCGCTGTCAAAGACAATAAACTTTTCGCCTCATATTACTCAGCAAGTCGTCCCGACAAACAAAAATTCATTGCTAAGCAGCATCAACTGATCTGTTGGCGGCTACTACAGCTGATCTGAAAAACATCTGATCTGAGCAAAGAAACTGCTCCGTGTTGGAGTCGTGCATCAGTCTGTCGGGAATGACTGGAATGACGCCTCGGACAACGTTATCCCTGACATATTTGTGACGTTAGCTAACGTTAGCGTCAGAGTTTGACGGTGACGTAAATGTAGCCAGACCAGCGTTGTAGTCGCTACGTGGTCTCACACTAAACCTACAGTAACGTTTGCTGCCTGTCACTAAACAGACTCTCTTCATGTCAAACATTATCTTTAACATTCACTAACATCACATGTTAAAACCAGGACACATTTCACACTGGACCAGAACATCAGTTCTCTACCTTGACTCTGGTTCATCATGTTAACCATCATAGGACACATGGACCAGAGGTAGATGGGCAGGACTTAGCTCCCTATCTGAGTCAAGTTAAAAGAAAAGAGTGTGAAATGTTTTTTTTTTAATTATAAATGTTTTCTCTTCTCTTCCAGCGTGTCCTCAGGGAACCTTTAAGTCGACCCAGGGGGCAGGTTTGTGTCAACAGTGTCCACTGAACAGTCGCTCCACCATCGAGGCTGCGACGTTGTGCGGCTGTCGAAACGGATACTACCGCGGAGACATGGACAAACCTGGGGACGTGTGCACCAGTGAGTCAAACAAACACACACAAATACATCGACGATATGTGATTAAGCTCCAGGACCTGAAGTTACCAGCTCCTGACGTGTCATAACACATCAGAGTCTGGCGTCTCTGGCAGTCCAATAGCTCATCATTAAATTAAAGGCCAATATCTGCTTTGATTTATTGTTCCAACTTTTAATTTTATGCACCTCATCCAGACTGAGTGTTGCCGCAGTGTTCCCGTCCTTGTTTGGGGCTTTGGGGAGCAGTAAGTAATAACGCTGCCACATTCCTCAGGCTTTTCCGTTGCACTGAATATGTGTTTAGCGCGTCGGAGGCGATATTGCTATGCAAGACGAGAGAGACAGAGTCTGAGAAAACGCTGCCGCTTCGTTCCACTGAGAGATGGTGTAAGTAGGTTGAAACATGAATCATTCTGGACTGTCTGGTGACTGGAGCTAGTCTCAAACTGTGAAAATGTGTCTATCGAGTGTGTGTGTTTGTGTTTGTGTGTGCGTCCTGGTGACCTGGATACTACTTTTTTTCAGAAGTTGGAAAAACCTGGGGTTCATTCATACTTATTTTCTCTCTTTCTTTTTTTTTTTGTTCCTGATTGAATTTACAATCACTGAATTGTTGTTGATTTTTATTTTTTTTTTCATCAGTCCTACTTTTAGGTGTGAAAAGATCCTCACATACACAGTTAATGTGATACAGTTCATTCACTTTGACACGACGTTGACTTGATAAACGTTGGAGGTTAAAGGTCAAAATGTGTCTCAAGAATTAATGTTTTGATTTTGACAAATAACCAGAACAAATCCATGAAGTGTTGATGTTTTCTACTGTAAAAAGATCATCGGTTGTCGTCACCGGACGTTGTGACGTTTATAAAATCCATGTTCCTGTCTGATGTTTAACACCGTGACTCCTGAAGTGACAGAAGAGGAGATCGTGTCCTTGTTTTCTGCAGCTCGATTGGTTGATGGATGATGTTGATTCTTGTGTTTCTGTTGAAATGTACAAACAGAAGAAACTGTTTTGACTCGGTTGTTCTGTCTCAGATGGAGAACTTGGCTGCAGGAGATGAAACAGGTTTCAGAGAGCAGAGATGTGTTACTGAATGTGACCTTATAACCCAGATTTCCACCAGATGTGTTTTAATTGCGGAACATTTGTTTTGCGTCTCCGATAATCAGCCGTCGGCCGGCATCATGAGATCTCCCAAATTCGTGCAATATAACAGGATGTAGTTTCTACATCGTGTCAACGGGATGAAACAAACTCGACTTCAGGCCTGCCTCCACACATTACGACGTTTTTAAGGTGTAGTGAAAGTTTATTTTATTTTGAAAGTCAACCTGTGCATGACTTCCTGTCCAGTACGATCTGCTCTGTGCTGAATTGATCAGACACAACCGGTAGAAACACAACCACTAACTACAATGAAACGTATCATGTTATGCATTCACTAGAAATTGGGGGTAACACTAACACGACGTGGGGTCGTCTGGAATCATTAAGGGAATTTCAAAGCGTAGATGAATGACACCGATCAATAGGACCGTTTGGAACCGGCTCCAACAGGAACCAGGACCCAGGATGTTTGGTCAAAATCAGAAGTTCACGGAGCCGCTAAAGTGATTTAAACTGGTAAAATTCACATCATCACGAATTAAAACTGGTGTTGTGATGAACCAGTGTCACATCTTCACCTTGAACAGCAGCAGAAAACTCAAACTGTCAAACAAGTTCCCAGTAAAGTCAGGAGTCGGCAGACTCATCCTACTCTGCTTCATAAATTAACATGATGCTTTTAATTCAAGGACAAAACAAACTAGTTACAAGTTTGTCTGAGACACAACAACAACAACAACAACAACAGAAGAAGAAGAGTGAAAACTCTGAGAAGTTTAGGATTAAACTTCAGTATAGGACAGAGTTCAGTTTATTTATATTAGGTAGAAGCTCAATCAGATATGAAATCAGATCAGTGAAATGGAAGAGTGAGCTCAGTGTGTTGATAGTTGTCTGACAGAAAATCATTCCTCCAGCTTTCCTCATGGGCTGCATAGGTACACGCTGTCTGTGTGTGTGTGTGTGTGTGTGTGTGTGTGTGTGTGTGTGTGTGTGTGTGTGTGTGTGTGTGTGTGTGTGTGTGTACAGGTCAGATTGATGCTGTGAAAGCCATTTGCAGAGTGTTTGCCGACTGCAGCTCAGTTTGTCTCTAACTCACTGAAGTGTGAGAAATGAAATAGCAGCAGTAAAAAAATGGTCAATTTAAAATGTTCATTATGAGTTTTTTGCTCTTTTTTCTGTGTGTTTTTGCTGTGAACTCTCTGCGTTGAGCTGTGTCTGCTGTAGAGACTCGACGTGAGTGAATATCTGTGTCAACACGCTGTGTGTGCTCACATGCTGCTAATTACGAATGCGCAGTTTCTGACGGGTCCTCTCTCTCTCTCTCTCTCTCTCTGTCTCTGTCTCTCTCTCTCTCTCTCTCTCTCTGTCTCTCTCTCTCTCTCTCTCTCTCTCTCTCTCTCTCTCTCTCTCTCTCTCTCTGTCTCTCTCTCTCTCTCTCTCTCTCTCTCTCTCTCTCTCTGTCTCTCTCTCTCTCTCTCTCTCTCTCTCTCTCTCTCTCTCTCTCTCTCTCTCTCTCTCTCTCTCTCTCTCTCTCTCTCTCTCTCTCTCTCTCTCTCTCTCTCTCTCTCTCTCTCTCTCTCTCTCTCTCTCTCTCTCTCTCTCTCTCTCTCTCTCTCTCTCTCTCTCTCTCTCTCTCTCTCTCTCTCTCTCTCTCTCTCAGCAGGAATGTTTATAAGATGGTGCAGCTTAGATTTTCAACCTCCTACTGATTGTTAGCGCTGATGCTGCATATGTGGGTGTCACGCTCAGACTCCACGTTCTGCTGCCTGTCTCATGACTCCACTGTTCAACATACGCCAAGGTTGAAGATCCATTTCATCTCAGCCGCTTTTATTTCAACATGTCGAGGAGAAGTTCACCCGCTAGCTTTAACCTTGTGAAGACTGGGCGTGTGTGTTCAAGGCTCATACAGATTCTTTAAAAACCAGAGTTTCGCTTCCGATCAAAGAGACGAACCGATACAGAAAATATCTGACTGACGAGACAGAAAGAGGCCGATTCTGTTTCTGATTGGATGATTGGTGGTGAGATGATGGTAACGTTGATGAGAAGCTTCAAAGACGATTAGAGGCAACGCCTCCAACGATAGACCTGCTGTTATCACACATGTTGGTAAAATCTAGTCCACACTAGTCTACACCAGTTTGCACCAGGACTAGTGCACTAGTCCGTAGTAGTTCATGTTTGTTCACACTAGTCCACGATAGTCACATTAGTTCACACTAGGACTAGAGTGTGAACTCGTCCACATTAGTCGACTTCACCAGCGATTTGTGAGTCTCGCTCGACGTTCACGTCAACAGCAGTACGCCTCTCTGCTCAACGTCTGCGGCCAGTGTTTTGGTTTGTCGGTGTGATCCGGCGCTGCCAGATGACTTCCTTCCTCCTATTACCCTGATGTGAACGTAGCGACCAGTTGTACAGCTACTGGACTACAGTTTTTGCTTGGTCATGTCACACGTTCTGCACTGCTCCGCAACAGCAAACTGCTCCAACGCTGGGGAAACACTTGAAACAAAGGACGTTCAGCGGTGCAGCCACCGCGTCCGATGTTAAAACACCTTCAGTCTGTGCCGACGGCCTCTGATGGGGTCGTTAGGGATGTTCACACATTATGATAATTAACTGATGCGAGGACCAAGTCCACCAGACACCACCGCTGGAGATCGCTGGTGAAGTCGACCAGTGTCAACAAGGATTAACGTTGAGGATTCATTTACATATTTACTGTAGAGATGCAGCCAACAGTTATTATAATAACTGAATAATCTGTGGATTATTTTTCAGTTGGTGCTAGTGTCAATTTTATAATCTTCAAACATAGAAAATGATGAGTTCCTCATTTACTTGATGGACCAGGATGTCTTCATGTGGACGTTGTTCAGATCCTTCAGACTGTCTGTGCTTCACGTGGTGTTTTTATTTTCATTAGAGTCGTTATGTTCTTGATTTAATAATAAACTGAAGCCAGAACTTTAACAAAGATGACACCAGCAAATATTCATATCATTTGACTTGAATCACCATGATGAAGTTTGATACCATCCAGGTGTGGAGCGTTGAGATTAACGTCTACGTCCCCGTCATGGTTTTATTAACAGTCTCTTCTCTCCTCAGGCGTCCCCTCAGCTCCTCGTAACGTGGTCTCAGTCGTCAACCAGACCTCGGTGTTGTTGGAGTGGCATCCGCCTCGTGACACCGGTCACCGTGACGACCTGTCCTACAACGTCTTGTGTCGCCGTTGCCACAGCAACGAGCGGCGGGCGTGTCAGCCGTGTGACGACGGCGTGGCGTTCGTTCCAGGAAAACGAGGTTTAAAAGAAACGACGGTGGAGATCAGCAAACTGAGAGCGCACACGTCGTACACCTTCGACATACAGGTCGGGTTCTAGTTTTATTTCACTTAATAAAATAATTTCTACAAAGGAAGTTGAACAACAAAACCACAGACTGTGAATGTCTTTATATGATTAGAACAGGTGGAGCTTCACAGAATAAAAAATAAATACACAAATAGATAAGTTAAGAGCTTTTAAACATGATAAAAACTAAGTAAATAAAATGTACAGAAAATGAAGAAAGATATAAATAAATAAACAGGAAAAAATAAATACAAGATTAAAAATGTGTAATAATTATTAATATATTTTAAACATTTATATATTTCATAATTACATATAACTTAATAATAAAGTAAATAAATAAAAAAGAAGAAAATGAAAAAAATACAAAAATTTTAAAGAATGAAAATTAAGTATGTATATATGTATAGTTTTATTATAAATGATGATGATTTTGAAATGAAATGATTTTTTTACTCATTTATTTGATCAAATTCTTCCTATTTATTATAGGAAAAATTTGATCAAATAAATGAGTAAAAAAATCATAATCAAGTAAATAAAGAAGAAGGGAAATTGGAAAAATTAAATAAATACTAAGATAAAAGGTAATAAAATTAAGTAAATATATAAAATATTATATTAATAAAAAACATTCTAAAATTAATTTTAAAATAACAATAAATCATCCAAAAAATCTCATACATGACTTAAATAATTAAAGCAGAATAGAGTCTTTTTTATGTTGAAACTATCACGTTTTATCAAAGTGAACAACAACCTTGATGCTTCAGCTTTTCCTTCAAATGTAAATATCTGTCAGATTCTCATTATGAAGCTCATGGACACTGATGCTGCTGACACACGAGCTTTTATGTTTGAACGTTCAGTGACGTCATCTGGTCTCAAACCACAAGGCCACACACACACACACACACACACACACACACACACACACACACACACGGTCTATAAACCTTCATTACTGCGTCACCATCAAGGTTTTCTGTCTGAGTCGAGGTCGTCTGCTTTGTAAGTTTCTTGTATCAGGTTTAGATTAACGTCGTATGAATCAAACAGATAAAACCTGTAGGATCCTGTAGAGATGAACGTTGCGACCGGGATGAACGAGCTGATCTGTTGTGGGAGGAACAGATCGATGGTGACGGATGAATGAATTACCACAATGAAAGTGTTGATTGTGAAAGTATCGATTGTAATTTTGTGTTTACTGAAGACGTCCGCTTTTATAGTCAGAGATGAGTTTCCACTGAGACGTTGAGTCGGTTCAATTCTTCTCATCCACAGACACAAAACAACGATAATCCACAGTCACATGATGTGACTGTGTCTTTAGTTACAGATCAAAGGAAGAGAAGAACAACCTCGTTCATTACCGACCGTTTTAACGATCGTCTGTGACTGAACTCATTGTTTTTAACGTCAGAAATGATGAACTGAGCTCATGATGAACAATATGTGGCAGCTAATGAGGTGATCTTTAAAACCATGTTAATCGTTTCATCAGCATCGAGAACATCATCATCAGCATCGTGTTTTAATCTGATCTTAAAAACGTCTCATTGTTGCCGACAGACTGTTTCTACATCCTCCTCCTGAGCACTGAGAGTTCAACCCAAGCTAAGACACTGAGACTCTGCACAGCAGGTTTGGATTCCTCCACATCTTGGAGCAGAGTTCACCAACGCTCTTTTGGCCTTTTCAAGCCATAAAATACAACAACAATCAAACAGTTTCCACCTGCATCTACTCGACTAGACTCTACTAGTTTATAGATTTTTGTGCTGGTTCCTTGTAGCCTGATGCATCAGACGCTTTCATAGTTTCACTTTGTTCAAAGCGACTGAAAGTTACCTGTTGGTAAACGTTCGCTCCATGAAGGGCAGATACTTTCTACCTCAACGAATCGCCGCTGCGTGGTCATGACGTATGTTAGTTTATAGAATGTATTTTATTTGTCCTGCAAGGGGAAGTTTATCTGTTTGAAAGCATAAAAACCATGTGAATAGATTAACAGGAAATAAATAAATAGTTAGTAGTTAAGGTGAAGTCTCCAGAGATGAGGAGGAAGGTTTGTGGTGGATGTTTCCAGCTGGGACATGACGGAGTCACAGTAGCTGTAGCGTCGGTCGACAGCGAGTTATCACCATGACTTGAGAGAACTGCTCTGATGTAGTTGGACCAGACGCTGACAGCAAACAGCTCAACGTCCAGAGCAGCTGCTCAGTAACACTGATGTGCTCCAGGTTACTGCATCTCTCCTTAATAAACATCACCATCCTCTGGTCGTCTCGTTACCTCCCTGTCCTCTGACAGGTCTCAGTGAGACACATGATGCTGCTCTGTAGCTGGTCAGAGCGTCACTTCTTCATCTGATGGAGACAGATCGTACATTCACCATAGTCACAGACGTGATGATGCATCACAAACACCACAAATGTCACTTTTTTTTTTTTAGAGACCTTCAGAATTTACTAAAATGGTGACAGTTTCTTTAATCTTGTGTTAAATATTTTTTCTGACCATATCATAAACCCTAGTTCCAATAAAAAAATTAAATGGTACTTTTTACAGCTAAACCTGAAAACAGGTCGATCTTTTCAACCTTCAGAGCGAACACATCGTTTCACATCTGCAGCAGTGAAGTCCAGGGTCGTTACCTGTTGGTTTATTCAAAAACAGACACCAGATAAAGTGTGAAAAGACCAATTGGTCAGTTAAAAATAAATGTTAATGTAAAAAAAAAAAAAACTGACCGTTACATTTTATTTTCTACAGGCGATAAATGGAGTCTCCAACAAGAGCCCTTACCCCGCCCAGCAGCTGTCAATCAACATTACAACCAATCAGGCTGGTGAGTGCTCAGTCAAACAGGTGTGTGTGTGTCTGTGTGTGTGTGTGTCTGTGTTGTGTGTGTGTGTGTGTGTGTGTGTGTGTGTGTGTGTGTGTGTGTGTGTGTGTCTGTCTATTTGTGAGTGTGTGTGTCTGTGTGTGTGTGTGTGTGTGCATGTGTGTGTGTGTGTGTGTGTGTGTGTGTGTGTGCATGTGTGTGTGTGTGTGTGTGTGTGTGTGTGTGTGTGTGTGTGTGTGTGTGTGTGTGTGTGTGTGTGTGTGTGTGTGTGTGTGTGTGTGTGTGTGTGTGTGTGTGTGTGTGTGTGTGTGTGTGTGTGTGTGTGTGTGTGTGTGTGTGTGTGTGTGTGTGTGTGTGTGTGTGTGTGTGTGTGAACATACCCTGGGGCACGGTGGATTAAGAGAGAGGGATGGCTAAGGGGATAAAGGAAATTGAGCTACAGTCTTTTAATTCATAAAACATGTTATAAGCTTGTCATCTCTCTCTCTCTGTCTTTCAGTTTTCCTCCTCTGCCTCTCGTTTCTTTTCTCTCTCTGTCTCCTGACAGTATAATTCTTGGAGACTATAAAGTGAGCTGAGTTACCGCTCCATCAATACTTTATAGAGACAGACACAAGTGATATTTCCACTGCTACCAAAATTTTAGATTTAAAAGCTTTAGCTCTTTTTTTACTTTTTTCTTCTTCATCACATCATTTACCTCATCTTACAGCAGCAGGACTCGTTCCCTAATCGAAACATGATCCATGGTCACGTCACGTCCTCCTCAAACACATTTGTCACAAAACTCTCTCATCCCTGAAATCTTTTAGGACTCAACCAAAACCTGATTTATTTCCAGATTGACTGAGCTCAGAGTGAAGAGAGAAGAGAGGGAGTGAGGAGGTTAAATTATGCAACAGGTTGGGGTCAAACAATGGCTCGTTTCTGTTGTTAAATGAACCAGGACGTGTTTGGACTGTCACAGTGTTTAAAACACAGATGACTCAGCTGTGAACACACATTTGCGTTTTAATACATTTTTTTTCACCATAAAACTAATTATTAACTTTATTTTGAAGGAAACATTAAATCCTCAGTGTTAATGTAATTTCCATCAGTTTGATGCTTCTCTCACTCGTTGCAGCATCAATCTCTCTGTCTTCACCCCACACTCCTCCTCCTCTCTGATGAAAACCATCACATAAAAAGATCCCAGAGGCAAAACCATGAAATGCAGTACATTATAGCTAACAGCTTCTAGTTCCTAAAATTATGAGTAAAAATGCTTTGCAGACATAACTCTTGTTTCTCCGTCAGTGACAAGTGCAGTAATTTGTTTTCATGAGCCTGGATGAGGAAACATTTCTCTCCTTTCGGTCTAAATAATCCTCGGCAATATGTCATTACATTTCTCACTATATCTCCATATTCATGGCGTTTAAGCATGCTAGTGAATCCTTCAACTGCCTAATTGATTGTGTGTGCTTGTCTCTCTCTCCCTCTGTGTGTGTGTGTGTGTGTGTGTGTGTGTGTTTTTCTAACAGCTCCCTCAGTAGTTCCCATAATGCACCAAGTGAGCTCAACAAGCCGCAGTTTCTCGTTGTCATGGCCACCGCCCGAACAGCCCAACGGGATCATCCTCGACTATGAGATACGATACTATGACAAGGTAGAGTGGGATGATAAGTGTGTGTGTGTGTGTGTGTCATTTATTACTGAGACTGTAAGTGAAGAGCAGCTGGACCAAGTCACAACAGTTCATTAGTTTCACACAGATGTTTGATAAATTAACCAGACGACGACAAACATCCAGGTCACTGATGAGTTTTAATAAAAGTAAAAGTTAGATGAAGGTCGATCGAGGAATACTAGTTACATGTGTCTGTTAAACGTAGTAACACACCAGTCGACTCCACCATGGATCAGTGAGTCTCAGTCTCTGTCGTGATCGTTGGCGACTTGTGTTCCCATGATGTGGAGTCTCAACAACTGGTCTGAGACCTGTAGTGTTCACACTACAAGACTTGTCAGTGATTGACTCCCGATCACACCGTGACGTCACCAAACTCTACGTCTGGTCACGTGAACTAGACAGGATGTAGCCGCTGCTTCTCACCGTGATTTACAGCCGTTTATTGTTGACTAGCACCGGTGAAGACGCTGCCTCCGACACAGACTAAACCGCTAAACCGGCGTGTAAACATCACCATGGCAACACGCTGGTTTTCACGGTGGAGCTGAAATCAGCAGCAGACCTCCCGGTACCGGGTAACATCTGGATCAGACGGGGGGAGTTTGTAGAAAGTGAAAATGAAAGAAAAAGCGTTAAAACGTCAGACTTTTAAACGTGGTTGTGAGTGAATCAGTGAGACGGCAGCAGCATTTATCTCACATCCCTCCTCTGATTGGCTGTCGCTCTTTGTCAGTCTCTTCAGACTCCTCCAGTTTTCTAACATGACAGATCCAGTCCCGGTCTCAGACCAGGTCCCGACGGCCTCTGATGGAGTCGTTAGGGCTGTTCACACATTATGATCATTAACTGATGATTCACCAACCATCAGAGGACCAAGTCCACCAGACACCACCACTGGAGATGATGGTGGAGTCCACTGGTGTGAAAACATAAAAGACAGAAAGAAACAACAAACTGTGATTTGTTCAAACAAAGAGAGACGACAGGAAGTGTTTTTTTATTTTCAAAGTTACATTTTGTGTCTTTGGGATCATCTGAAGTTTAGTTAATCAGAAAGATGAAAATATCAACATTGTACCTTCTTGATGTCAAATACATAGATGTTTGTTTCATTTCAGACATTATGTTTGCAAACACAAAAGAAGACGATAATTATGACGTTGTATTTTTAAATGTGTCCATTCTCTCTCGCTTTAGCTACAAATAATGATCATCACTCAATAATGTTTATGTTTGTGAATTATTCTCATTCCTGTCACTTCACATGACGACTGGTCGTTGTTTTCATCGGTTGAGCAGCAGGAACATGTGAAACGTTGCTCTCGACACGACGTGACGATTAATTAATGATGGCTGGAGGCAGAAACCTGTCAACATATTTCTTTCATTTTAGATTTATAATTCCTGTAATTGATGTATTTTCTCACGTGTGCTTCGCGTCTGTTGAGTTGAATTAATGCATCATCTCTCATGCAGTAATATTTCCTAATAAGTCGGGATTGATCTTAGAGCTTCGCTGCATATTTCATGGTCCCTGTAGCCAAACTGTCAGGGTTGTACGGTGATGTAGAGCCTATCTTTATTCCTGCGCACATGAATTGTTGATGGTTTTCATGCAGCAGAAATGAGCATCCGTTCATTAACGACCGACCTCGGTGAACTCGAGTCAAACTTCAACTAAAAACTGCAAAGAAAACGTTTATTCATCGTCTGATTCTGACAAACGTGTTTATGTTTTCATGACACAATATTCAATCAAATGAGGACGATTCAGTTAAATCAACAGTTTAGTTGGTTCGTTAACTCAAAAAAAAAAAAGTCAGAAGTCTTCAGATCAGATCTCACGGGTCACGTTCAGGCCAATCTTCACTTTAATCACCAGAGGAAACAGCAGCCACTCATAAAAAATTAAAAATTAATATCTGTTGACATCCAAGTTGAACCATTAAATATTTTATAAATATTCTTTATCACACCGCAGAAGGTGAAACTACATATTTTATAACGTTATAGGAATATAATCATGTCAGCAGCAGCCATTTTTCTCAATGATACGACGACGTGTTCTCACAGCTCTGATGCAGTTTTTCACAGAGATGATTGCACCACTTCTGAGTCCACAGGGAGAAACGTTAGTGGACTGGAGTCGCTACTGTCGTCGTAGCTGATGTTGATGTGAGCTTCACGTCTCTCTGAGGACCTCAGCATGTGTGAAAAGTCACCGCTGCTTCCTCAGAGTTACTTTTTATCTGTGAAGTTTTTCCTTCCAGAGAAATAGACTCAGAGTAGAACAAGTCTCCAGGGATTCGTCTGCTCGTCCAGACCAGGATGTTGAGGATTCGCAGATTTTAATGATTAACGACAGAAATGTTTGTGCTTAAACCTCAAACCTCTTTGGAAATGTGTTATATCCTCCTGACTTTGTTGGGAATTGAAGAAGAAACACCATGAATGAGATATGAGATGCTTCTTGATGGATGTTCTCTCCAGCACAAGGTCGACAGAGTCCAAACATCCAAACGTCTCCACAAAGTCCAGTCTCATTTGTGTTAAAAATTAAGCAGCGTTGAACAAATTAAAAACATGAAGAAACAACAGGAATCAACAAGCCTTGGTTTGTCCAGTGGTTAAGTTACATTGGGGATCTTTTGAATCGTGTTGGAGTTTGTTTATTAGTTGAATACGTCGACAAAGTCTTTAACTTGAGGAACCGAGGAGACGAGCTTAAAAAATCAAATGTCCAAACAACCTAAACTGTCTTCCTCATTTCTTCTCTTCATATCCACGATCTCATCCCTTTGACTCGGCTTCTTCTCCACCATAAAGACCGTGACCTTCCTGTGACCCTGAATTCACAGACTGTGAATGAAACTACAACCTGACAGCTGTGGTACCTCAGGGAGACCCAGGACCAGACCAGCTCCTCTCAGCCGCCCTGTTAATCCGCCACCACAGAAGAAGACGAGTTCCCTTGAACCATATTTTGTGTTTTGATTTTTGCTCGTTTTCAGATTTGATTGCGGGTCGAGGAGGAGCTGGTAGCGCTTGTTTTTTCTGTGTTTTAGTTTGATTGTGATGATAAACGGACGTGAATCAAACTGAGAACTGGAAAATTTCACTCGTTTGAAAGAAAAAAATCAAGACGACTTAAATTGCTGTCGAAATCAAAGCCCCTCTCCCTTCTGCCTGAGTAATCAAACCTCTGGGTGGTTTGTTGTGGACGAGGTCTTAATCTGCATGAACCAGGAGTTCAACGATCAAACCAGCCGTGATAAAGGCTGTGAAACCTCAACTGCTGCTCTAGGAAAGAAAAAACACACTCAAAGGACAAAATGTGGCGGCGTATCTTTCTGTCTTTGTAATCAAGTCAATGAGAAGCAGCTCAGAAAGTTAAATTAAAAGTATATCTATCACCCAAAGCTAAACAGAATAATATCCTTTTAAAAAAAGCTGAGCCAACAGCTGCAAACCCAGATAGACTTTCACTGCAGCCGGATTAAAGACAAAGAGCAAAGCACCTGCAAGGGATTGTGGGAGATGCACCAAAGAGAACGACATGCCTCCTCATCCTCAGCCCACATCTGATTCCTCACCATCTTCTGATCCGCTTTAAAAAACTCAACACAATAGTTTTGGGCTTTTTTGGGGGAAAACACGAGTCTCTGAGCTGGTTTTCTTCTTTTCAACACGCTGTCGATGTCGTTGGTTCTTTAACTCGATGAAACTCGGCTCAGACAAATGAAAGTTTATGTTTCTTTCTTGTCAGAGTTTGTTCGCAGATTCTTGGTTTTACAGCAACATCCAACTGAAAATATACAACTTAATGTGCTAAAAATGGACTTTAACATCTGAAACTACATCGTTGTGTGAATGTACATAACAAATTGACGTGTAGAGTAAATTTTAATGTAAATGTGATTTAATATGTAATTTCATTTATTTATTTTACATTTTATTATAAAATTCCATAAATTCAAAACAAATTTGCCAAAAAAAAAGTACATGTAACTGTAGTTAACTGTAGTAAACGTATATAAAAGAATCAGTGAGATAATATTAAATTAAATATATTAAAGTTTATTTTAACCCTTTAATGTCTGACACATCTGAGATGTTTATTAAATCTAACAAATTTAAAATAATCTATATCATTTCAGATTTTTTTGTTTTTATTTATTTGATTTTTATTTTTCATATATTATTTTTATCATTTATTTATTCATTATTTTTATTGATTTATTTAGTATCATTATTTTTTATGACTTTTTGTCATTTATTATTTTTATTTTTTTCTTGACACATATTGATCATTTTGATAAGATAGATGCCTCAGAAACTCAACTGTACAGTTGGTTATAAAGGGTTAAAGGTTTAGTGTATATAATTACTTTATCACTACAGATATGTTGGTATCGATTGTTGATGTATCGACAGATTAATGATAGATTGATTTTATTAAAACACGACTGTCTCCTGTTATTAGAAACCGTTAAGACTCTAATATACCTAAGAACACAGTATGTCACTAATGCTGTACTTTTACAACATTTAAGTTTATTTAAAGTAACTATACTTCAGTGTAGTTTTATTAAAACTATTTATCATTAATTAAACTATTTAATTATCATTTCAACAGGGATGTTTGTGACCTAATTAATAAATAACATAAACATGCTGGTCTGTGCAGTAATTATCCACCGTATAACCTTTGATTCTTACTAAATTCTACTTATATACTTATTTAAAGCCTCGTTTCCTTCTCGTCTTGCTCTTACATTTAGAAACTCTCCTAAAAATGATCAATATGTTCAGATCCAGCGTCTAATGTCCAGTATAATGGAAGCTGGCTCGTAACTATCCTCCTCAACAGTTTCCTTTCATGAAACATGAGGCGACGTGATCTCCCAGAGCTCGTTGAGGATGATTCTTCTCCAATTAGCGAGGAGCTTTTATGTCTTTGTAAAACGTCATACATCAAGTCATTTTCATCTCTGGCTCAAAGCAGATACGAGCTGTTCAGACCTACCGTCGTTGATATTAACTGGTGATTGGCCTCACAGGGAAAACACCGTTTTTATTTGGTGAAGCACCTACAACAGCAGCTTACCTTTTTTCCCCGACAGCTAACCTTTTGTAGTCATGCAAATAGTGAGTCTCGTCTTGGAAGCGAAGGCTGCGGTAATTTACCCGCCACAAAGCTTTTAGAAACGAGTCCATGTGGGAGGTTTGTGTCAAACTGCAGTTGACGTCTGGTCTGATGTTATTCACCACTGGTTCTTTTCAGCGTGACCTTCTTTCTCTCACATCAGGAATAGAAGTGGAGAATCAGAAAATGTTCCCACTGAACCGTTTATGTTGGACACTGCAGCGGTTACAACAACATGTTGTGATGTTTCAATCATCGTAGACGTTAAATAGCTGCTGGAACAGGATCTTCTCCACTTATCACAGAAACATTTACAACTTCTCTTGCCATTTCATCATGTATTTAGTAAAATCACTATATCATTAGTTCTCCCTCAGTGCAACAATGATCAATAGTAACACTGATAACAAGTCAGAGTATTTAGATTAAGTATTAAAGTGACGGTCCAGAGTAACATGAACCAGAGTCTATTTCACCATCAATACCAGTCAAACTCCTCCTCAACAGATATGTTACGTTGGTTGAAGTAATATCCAGTTTGACCGTCTTTTGTTTTCACAACCAAATAGTTAACAATGAAAGTAAATGGGGCAGTCAGCCAAACGTATCTAAATTGTCATTTTTTAACCACTAATAAAGCTCAAAATATCACTTCACTTCAGCAGTAGCATGAATAGCAACATTAAATCTATTTTAGCTGCTTTAGGTTTTCACATGCAGCCATTTTGTCCAAACCTGAATTTAAACAACGTAGTGTTCATGAAGAAGAAGCTGTTTTAGTCTCATTCAACCTTCCAGTCACAACAGTTCACTACAGATAAAATACTAGAGGCTGCTGCTACAGAATAAACCAGGAGAAACCATGTGGGAAGGTTGTTCTGCTCACGCTGAAGGTGTCACAGGTGATGAGCTGCAGCACAACAGAGGAAAAAAAACAACGATACAAGTATTCCTCACATGCACCAGGGAGTGCTGCTGTTTCCTGAGGTTTTGGTTAAAGGCAAAGTTTTAGGAGAAGCAGAAAAAAGAGAGAGAAAGTTGAGATTGTGCCTCTTAGAGAGCAGTTAGTGAGAGGAGTAGAGAAGTGGGAGGGAGAGGCAGAGCTCGCTGGGAGATGTAGCAGAGCTGCAGTCTGACAGTCACAGATAAACCTCGTACTTAGTGGAAATCAGGGCAGCAACTTCACTGTAAGTCGGTCGTGTTTGCAGCAGCAGCTTCTGCTTTAACAGTATTTAACATGGAAGCAAGTATGACCCAGAATCCAGAGCCGATAGTTTCATTGTTTCTTCTTCTTCTTTGATAAACATCTTTTCACATCTGTACGAGACTAATTTTAGCTCGTCGCTTCACGTGAACACGTCCTCGGGGATTATCCTGCAGTGACGGAGAACAGCTGTTTCTGCAGACAGCTGTACTCCAACACCTTCTCTGCTACTTTGTCATGTCTCCACCTTCCTTCTCTTTCTTTTTGCTCCTCCATCCATCCATCCATCTCTCCTTCCTTACCTCCTCCTGTCCTCTTAGCCTCTCTGTAGATAATTAGGTTTTAATGTAGTAAATTCGATATGGCGCAGTGAGGCAGGATTTTTTTTCCCCTCACTACTTATCTCTGGCTACCAGACCTCCCCAGATGGGCTGTCCCTTAACCTCCACACACACACACACACACACACACACACACCAAATCCAGACACCGCCTCCGACACAATACCCTCATTTCTGCAGGTACTTTCCAAATATAACTCTTACTCTGTTTTTAACTCTGAAAACTCCACAGTCGTCTGTGTCTTGTCCTGATTGTCACAGCAGGATCAGTGGAGTCTCTGTGTGATTGTAACAGTGTTTCAACAACAACAAAAGGTTCATGTTTCTTTTAAGTCAAAAGGGAAACGATACCAAATAACAGAAAATGTCTCATAATGGTTGAAAAATAACCACCAGCTGCAACAAAAAGGGGGTTTAAGCCTGTTAAAGTGGGGGAGGGGTGTTTGTTACTTAGAATAATAACGGTAATAAAACTCCATCATGTTTAACCCTTTTCCATCAGCGAGCATGTCCTCCTCTGATAACCTCCTTTCTCTCTAACCTCCCCGACCTTCACTTTCTTCACCCTCTTCCTCCTCCGTCTCCTTCATCATCTCTCAGCTCAGTCGTTGACCCCTCCACCTCCTCCCTCTTCCTTCATCCTCACGGCAGGATTCCCTCCCCCATCCTCCCTCCCTCTCCTTTCATGCAATCATCACACCATATCTGTCGTCCTCTCTGGACCGTTTTGAATTTGTGGCAGTAAAACCTTTTTATCTGAGACAAATGGCTGATAGGAAGCAGAAGAAGAAGACGGGCGCAGAGAGATAGAGGTAAAAGGTTGTAGCCCAGGGTTTGTACGATACACCTAATATGTCTGAAGCTTAATCCACTGCAGGAGTGGGAGGGTGGTGGGGAGAGAAGAGAAGACCGAATACTCTGATAGATCTGTCTTTGTGGCCAACAGCTAATTAACTGGCACTTAATCATATTTGCTGAAAAGTGGAATGAATGGGTCAAAGAGGAGATGGAAAACAGAGAAAATGGAGGAGGTGGAAGGGAGGTGGTGGAGAAAATGAATGATAACTGGAAGGCAGATGAGAGAAGGTGTAAAAACATGGTAGATTTAAATTGGAGGAGACATGTGGGAGGTAGAAACAGAAGGTATTTATAGCGACATAAACGTGTTTTTCAAGGGTCAGTGTTTGTTTGAGAGTTTGACAAAAACGTGTCTTTTCTAAAAACTAAAATTTATTAAATGACCATAATTAATATTTCTGTAGAGACTGTTTGAATCTTTTAAAAGTCATTTTTAAAGTGGAACAAGTGGAAATGATCAACATTTCAGTTTTTAGTTTATCATCACGATACAATTTAGATTTGTAAAAGAATCAAACCAGACGTTGTGTTGTTGATCAGCTGTGATACTCAGAGTCTTTTAGAGTCGTAGCTCAGTTTTAGTGGAAAACAACTGGTCGGAGCTGGTGAGCAGGTATCTGACACGTTAAAACGGGTCAACGTCCTGCTGCTTCTTCAGGTCCTGGACACGTTGGTCCTTGTTTTGTCTGTCGACTCATCTTTTGTCTGATTGGTTCCTGAGACCAGACTAAACGTCCTCATCGTCTTTTTCTTGGCTCTTTCATGACCTTTTCTTATATCTGAGTATCAACTGCATAAATGAGGATATTTATATTTCAAGTGTTTGTGTGATCTGTCTTGTCCTTTTTTATTATTTAGAACTGGATGATTCTTCTGTGGGAAACTGAGGGTGATGCAGTGTTGTAGTCTGTTTACAACTTCTACAGGATCTGTACTGTTGTCGCTTTGAGCATCTTAGCTACGTAGTCGTTGAGATGCTAGAATACTACAATGCTAGCGTCACGAAAAATTCAACTTATATCCTCATCCAGTCGTTTTCTATAATGACTAGAATAATGTGAAATGATGATGAATTTTCAAATGATGATATTCCCTTTTCACCTCATCTTATCTTTTTTCCAGCTTTTCACCTACTCACATTTTCAGTGGGGGAAAGGTATCGCACTTTTAACTTAACTCTGAAAGAGGAAAGTCACAGCATAACGAGTCCGGCCAAGACGCACGTTTTGATGTGTAATGTGGGTGTGATCAACGGTCATGTTGTTGTTAATAGGAGAAAGATAAAGAGACACGGGTGTGTCTCCTGCTACAGCACAAGCAGGAAATCTGGGTGTGTGAAGGTCTTGAACTACTGCTATTTATTCAAAAAGTAAAGGAGATATTGCTGAAATGTCTTCACCATTAGAGCTACAAGGCTTTAGTGAACACAGTATTGTAATTTTTTGTTCTTATTGTCAAAAATGTGAACAACACAGTGAGTTAAAAAAAAAAACCTGTAATTTCTGTTTTTCTTGTAAAATCCTTCTCTGGATTCTCAGTTGAGCTGTGCTCTTGTCATTTAGAGGCTGCTAATTCAAAAACTGTAAATCCTAATGTTTAGGTGAACACATAATGTGAAACACAACAAGTGTGACTACGACTTTGGAGAAAATCATACATGTTGAATGAAATTTGTGACTGTGAGCACCGTGTAAAGAACATTTTTTTCAGAGCATTTTCCTCCACAGTACACACTCATTATAAACTCTGAATTTCTTTTAGTAATTGATCTGTAACTAATCAAAAAGTATAGAACTTATCAAAAAAGTTGAATACCACATCAATACACCAGACTTGTGTCTACATTTTAAAAGTTTTAATAATGTTTCTAGGTGAAAGTCTGTCAGAGCAGTAGATGTATGATAAACCTTGTATTTTATTGAGGTTTTGATGTATAATTTGTCTGTGTGATCAACTGTATTTGAAGGAAAGAAGAAAAGAAAGAGCAGAATGACTGGAAACATTGTGTCCGTTGAATTATAAATATCTCAGTTTGAGGGCATCTACACTATCACATGGGATAAGTTTTAAAGTTTTTTTTGTTTTGTTTTGTTTTTTTCACAATTTAAGTGACATGACCCTTCAGGGGTGAACAGACGGATGGATGGACGGCACAAAATCAAAATGTAGCTGAGGGAACTTTTATATTTCTTTACTTTCAGAAAAGAAATGGAAAAAGATTGAGGATATGATGGAGACTGACACAGTGTGACAAGGGTCTTTGACTAAACTCAAACCCAGTTCTGAGTCTGTAAAAGAATTAAGATTGTTTCAGCTGAGAAATTGACTTTGGTCGTTTTATGTCTGTGATTGAAGGAGTGAAACGTGTCCGTCTCTGTTGTCGCTCTGCAGTCGCAGTCGTCCGGTCCTGAACAGCTCCGTGGTCCAGACCGAGACGCCCAACGTGGTTCTGGAGGGACTGAGGCCCGGGACCGGATACGTGGTCCAGGTGAGGGCTCGTACTGTGGCCGGATACGGAGCCTACAGCAAAGAGATGCTCTTCCAAACACTCACCGACGGTAAGTGGGTGAATGTGGAGGTGTGTGTGTGTAGGTGGTGGTTTATGATGCAGAGGAAACGATGCAGGACTGAGGGAGGGAATGAGAAAGGTTGAACAAGAGAGAAAATCTGCCCATGAAGTAATTAAATTCTGCCCGTGTGTGTGTGTGCGTGCGTGCGTGCGTGTGTGTGTGCGTGTGTGTGTGTGTGTGTGTGTGCGCGCGTGTGTGCGCGTGTGTGCGCGCTCTCTCACAGTCATGTAAAATGAGCCTTGTAAATGATTTTTATGTATTATAGAGAGAGAAACTGTTGCCTTTCAGAAATGCTCAGGTGTGTGTGTGTGTGGGAGTTTTACAAAACCTGAACCTAATACTTCTATTTTCAACGTGTGTGTTTCTGTAGACGAGTATAAATCAGAGCTGGGACAACAACTGTCTCTGATCGCAGGATCTTTAGTGGGTGGAGTGTGTATCGTGTCGTTGGTGGCTATCGCCATCATCTGCTCCAGGTAAAACACACACAACTAATATCCTCACTGTTATGACATTATATGATTTACATGTTTACTTTACCATTAAATTTGTCCATAAAGGTGTCATACATACATTTTCATTAGGTTTGCACCGATGTGGAAAATTTTGGCCGATATCGATATCCGATATAAATATCTGTAGTCACTGCCGATACCAATATTTGCCGATACCGATGTTTTTTTAATATAATGTGTCAAATTTTGTACAGACTGGAAAGACACCAGTTTAAATATGAAATAAAATAAAATAACAACTTTATTATAGAAAGGGTCAGTGTAAAAGACTCAACTGTTTGTGGTCACAGTATGAGAGTCAACAACTTGAGTTTGCTTTACCTGTAGAGCAGCTGTTATCATGGACAGTGCTGTGCTGTTCATGTCTGAACAAGTTCTCCGTCTCTCCCACACAGCACATCTCACTTGCAGACACAAGGCTCATTTACCGTAAAGCTGCAGATAACATCCCGGATGTTTATTTTCACAGATGACTTAACAGACTGTGTGTTTATTTGGGACAGGGTTTTTTTTTTTAAGGCAAAGTACCGAAGCACCGTGGCGCTCTGGTATCGTTAAGTCTTTCATTGTCATTTGTCAATTGAAACTTGTATTTTTGGCCGGATCCACAGCACATGTCTGCGGGTGCGATGCATCAGACGCTGTCACACGTGTCTTTAAATCCATGTGGCCCAAAGTAGATTTAGACTGGTGGTGTGAGTGGTATCAGAGCAGAACCAGAGCATGTGACATATAGTTGGAGCACGGTGCAGGTTTTTATCCAAACCCATGTGTTGCTGCCCCCGGCTAATAAGCTTTACTGTTTGCTTCCTTTACGGACGTACATATGTCGGTTCCTAACATCAGACCTTTATACTATATACTTTATACCTTTACTTCTCATGCGTATTTTACATCGGTATGGTTGTTAACAACTCATCCACTAGAGGGCAGTGACGAGTGCAGAGTTCAGAGCTCCAACTTAAGTTTCAAACAATAACAAACATGGCGACGATAAAGGAGATCACAGCGTTCAAGAAACGTTGTAAGGAAGAGGCAGCTGTAGACGGTGGTGGGTTGTGAGGCCGTTGAATACATCGCAGCGTGTGGACAGAGATTTCTTCTTCTTCTTTGTTCCTCTCGCTGGTCTCACTTGAGCTATTGTGCACAACACTGCCCCCATGGTCCAGTGGTCTTTCTACATTTGCAGCTACTGCTACGGATCAGTAAGCTCCTGAAAATGGACGAAAAGCTTCGTCCGTCTCCTGTGTAGAGCATAAATGGGCCACTGACTCTACTGAATGTGGCGGATAAATTAAGAGAATTTGTTGACATCGGACCGATGCAAATAAGTTAAAAAACGTAATATATCGGCTGATATATATCGGTGGGCCGATATATCATGTATCACTAATATTCCTATTTCTCTGTAGTCATCTGAGGTTAACTAACCCTCTGTATATCTTGTCACTTTGTATAGAGAAAAGAAAAATGACGTTGCTGCATGTTTTGTTATGCTCAAGTTTAACAAGTAACATCTGTTCTGAGCATAAAAAGTCTGAAGTTATGTGAAAACTTTCTTCAATTGATCACATTTATAATTTACATTAATCAACACAAACATTGTTTCATACATGGAAATCTTTATTTCTATACTGTATCATGATTTCTGAATAAAGCAAAACAATCACAACAACACAAAGACAAATGAGTAAATAACCAAATGAAATGTAGTTATTATCATTATCAGTAGTAGAATTAATAGTAATAAATGTTTATTCATGATATTTTAAATATATGTAAAGAATCTATATAATTGTATTTAGAAACTTTATAATCTGCATTAGAATTGAACATAACTGCTCAAACTTACAGTTACTGATTTATATTTGAAGAAAAGACAAATTGTTAAAGTACAAAAGATCAAAGAGGAAATAAAACCCAGTGAGAAGTCAAAGTAAAATGAGCAGAGGTTTGTAATAATGAGGCAGCAGGAGGACAGGTGCAGTTTAACAGCTTCAACTCAGACACTTTTCACTTTAAGACACAAACAACGTTATAAACATGATCATCCTGTTTATCTCTGACTGCTCTGTTTCACTGTCACACTACGCTTCACTGGTAACATCTTCACTGGAGCAACATCTCCAATGGAAACACATGGAAACATCTTGTGAGTGAAAGTGTGTGTGAAGGTGTGTATGTGTGTGTTAGTATCAGCATCAGAGAACGACAGGTTTCCTCTGTTCCAGTCCAGCTTCACTCTGATCCTCTGGATCTTCTTCTGAACTGAGAGATCAGTGAGTGGAGTTGATGGTGACACAGCTTTGTATTTACCTTCATAGAGCAGTATTTCCCATAATCCAGACAGTACGTGGTCTCCCTTCCTCTGGACAGACTCTGGTAACACACCCAGTGTCCACCATGTACTGTCTCCAACATCAACGTCCCAGCTGTGAGTCCCTGAGTTAAAACCCTCAGAGCCCAGGACATAGCAGTATTCATCAAATCTCTCTAGATTGTCAGGAAGCTGTTGTATCTGTCCTCGTCTCACACTGGTCAGATCTTCAGACAGGATGAGTCCTGGATGAGCAGTGTTTGGGTCCAGAACCACAGGACTGTAGGAGACCAGGTCCTTCATCTTGTTCCAGATGTTGAGGGTGAGGTTTCCCAGGTGTTTGGCCTCGTCTATCAGAGCTCCTGAGAGCAGCTGTGGATCCTCCAGCAGGGGGCGCCGCTGGACTCTGTCCACTGCAGCCTTGTAGTTGATCAGGAATGAGACGTCTTCAGCTCTCAGCTCGTCCTCTGTGGCTCTGACTGTGTGTGACAGAGCTGCTATCTCTCTGCTCAGAGCCTCCATCTTCTCCTTCATCCTCTGACTCTTCTGCTCCTCTTCCTCCTCAGTGCAGCCATCCTGGCCTCCTCTTCCTCCTCTAGAAACTGGTGCAGCTTCTTAAACTGCTCCTTCATCTGCGTCTCTGTGCGTCGGGCCTGGACCTGAATGTGTTTTGCTTTTTGATCAAACTCCTCTTTAACTTGTTCTAAACTCTTCATCTTCTTCTTTAAAGGCTCCAGAGTTTCCTCAAGTTTCTTCTTGTGTTGTTGAGCAGCTTCATCGATGGGTCTGAAGCTGTGGTTGGTGTGTTTTTCTGAATCTCTGCAGACGAGACAAACTGGTTGTTGATGATCCAGACAGAAGAGTCTGAGTTTCTCAGAGTGCAGACTGCAGAGATCCTCTGAACATCTCTGATCTCTCTCCTGTAAAAAGGCCTCACACAGGTTCTTTAACACCAGATTTAGAGGTGGATCATCCATTGAAGATCTTTTCTTACAGACTGGACACTCTGCTGTTGGTTTCTCTCTCCACCAGTTCTTCAGACAGTCTTTACAGAAGCTGTGGCTACATAACAGAACAACAGGATCTCTAAAGACCTCATGACAGACGGGACAGCAGAGATCCTCCTCTGATCTAGAAGCCATTTAGTCTCTGAGTGAAGCTGAAAACACAGCAGACAGAAAGTACAGTCAGTCATGACTCCCCTCCCCCATCTACCAACTTAACTGAGGTTTACTTTCACTTTGAGTCCTGGTCTTTGTCAGACTCACCTTCAGTGTGCAGAGCGTCGGCAGGTTGAAGCAGCAGTGTTGTAGTTTCCACTTTTCTCTCCTGTAGCTGGACTCACTCAGAGGAAGTTGTTAGTTTGGTCTGAAGGTGAATCTGATCGTCTGTTTCAGTCCGTGTGTCTCTGCAGCCGCGACCAAAACTAAACTGGTTCCTGGTTTGTGTCAGACAGGTAAGATGAGTCAGGTGAATGGGTGGAGATTGAAGCTCTGAATAGTTTTCATCAAGGTGTGGTAACAACTGTGTTAAAGTTCAACTGTTTGTGCAGGTTGAACATAGTGGAGCAGAGTCATTGTAACTGTTGTAAAATCCCTGGAAGATTTTACCAAAGGACCATAAAAAATACTAAAGGAACTATGGACAATGCGCCTGGATGACCGAGTGGCTAAGGCGCACCACGTTGGCGTATGTGCTGTACAGATGTTTGTCGGTTCGAATCCCAACTGAGTTAAACTTTCTTGCGTGTCCTTCCTCCACTCTCCTCCCTGTTTTCTGTCTCTCTACACTGTCTCTAATTAAAGGCAAAAATGCCCCAAAAATATATATATATATATATATATATATATATATATATATAAAAAAAAAGGAACCATGGACCAAAGGAAGCTGCAGAGTTGCTGAATTTTTATTAAATATATATTTAATGTGAAGCTTGAAGAACCTGACACGTGTCAGCTGACATGACCACGTAGAAACTAATATCAGCTGAGTTGACCACAGTTTTTAAACACTATGTCTCTGCTTTTAAATGGTAGAAAAATAACAACCAACTACTACGTCCTCAATGGTCCAGTCAGCTGATAATAATATTGGAGTGTCCCTGTATTCTCGTCTTTACTGTAAATGCACTGAAATGGCCCTGAGCTGAACAGGGTTAGTCAGAGCTATAGAGATAGAAAGAGTTGCCACCAGCAATTTACCGATAGCAACAGCTACGCCCCCTAATTACTGTTACTCCACCCGTCAAGCTTTGAGAACCAGAAACACAGCCATGGCTGGCTGACTGATTGGTTTTTGAGTCATACAGCAGAAATATCCTCCAGGAAAAGACAAAAAGAGCTGCAATATACAGTGGAGGGATATGTTCAAAATCTAAAGATCAGTAATGACAGTGATACAACAGTAATCGAGGCAAAGATGTATCAGTCTTAGTCCAAGAATGATCTGTTTTATCCATTTCTGTCGCCTCTCCTTCCTGTCTGCTTCGTCTCCTGGAATCACGTCTACGTCCTCCCGTAAAAAAGTGCAAGTAACAAGATCATTATTTGATTCGTAACTGGAATGTGACCACTGTCGTTATCAACAGTAATGTGTTACGAGTGAGCACAGGGTTGGGATACTCAGGTGTAGATCTCCTTTTCACAAAATGCTGGAAAGGTTAAAATAAAATAAGTTCATAATCGCCTATTTGGACCTTAATACACATTATACCAGATAACTAGAAGTTAGTGATCCACTGGCAACCACCACCAGAGATCAAAACACCCCCAACCCTTTGCTCTCTCTGTATGGATGACAACATAGTTAGCGCTGCCAGTTAGCTTAGTGTGCTAACTACAGATGGTGACGTGTTGGTTTGCTGGTGAAATGTTCTGCACTACTTTCAGTAATGAAGCTGTATGGAACCACAGCTGTTAACTCAAGTCCAGTTTTACAGATTGTATCTACTTAGCTACTTGAACTACTCAGCTGACGTTAGCTCGCTAGCTTTACTAACCTGAGAGCGGACACATGTATGATTATTAATCTTTGAGACGTTGAGTTGTGAGCGACGTCTCCCACACTGGTTGATCCATTGTCGGCATCTTTCCACTTGGGTTTTGGAAACTTTTGTAGCATCAGGAGTCAGACTTGCAGCTGCCGTTAGTGCATCGTTTCATCATGTTGCCGACATAACAAAGCTTGACAGGCATCCTTTTCTTAGTTACAGTTGCTAAGCTACGATTGGACGAGGAACGTTTGAGGGCGGGGTTTTATGAAGGGTCAGTTGTTAGTGAACAAAAACAATAGAGACAGGGAGGAAAACTGGTGGAAACCATCAAATATCCATTGACTGCTATAGTAAGTTAGAAAATTACAGGTAGAGACACACTCTTGTTTTTGTTGGTATTCATAGCTCCTGTTAGTTACTGAACACAACATGAAGTGAAATCACAACCCTGTTGAGATGAGATGCTCCATATAGACCATCACCACTTTGACCCTGACACTTTCTACACCATGTGAGGTCTGTTGGTCAGGATCTGTTTGGTGCTTCTAATGAATATCTACAACGTAATACTGGGAGATAAGATTTTTAATAATTGGTTCATAATCATTTCCCCATATTGTCGGCGCTTTATTTTGAAAACCGGATATCCTTCATGACTGATCCATAGAGACAGGAAGAGTTACAACTCTTTGATGTCACATGGATCAATAGTCTCAAACAAACACTGCGTGGTCATAATCGTTTTTTAATAACATACCTGCCGACTCTTCCCATTTACATGGGAGTCTCTCTGCTTCTAACATCAATTTCTCATGTTAGCATGTTAGCATTAGCGCCTACATTTATCAGTCTGTAGTACTATTTGTGAGTCCTAAAGTTTAACATTTTATAGCATCAGCGATAAAATACGTGATTCCTAAAATTTGTGTCCTTGTGACTTCGTGAAGACGTCAGCAACGTTGTTTAGATGTTAACGTGTGGGCGTTGATGAGGCAGAAGTGGCCCTAGGTCAACCACACATCCTTGATATTATTCTGAGACTATGTCGTAAACATGTATCAAACAGAAATCAAAGAAAAAGAAGAGAATAGAAAAATAACCAATAACTGCTCAAGTTTAACAAGTAAGTTTGACCAGTAGTTCAAATTAAGACACCAACTAGTAACTTTATTAGTAAATATATTGAGTTTTTAATGTGTGGAACAACTGACACTTCAGCATCATCGTTACCTTGACAACAAGACAAGAAGAACAACAGTTAGCATATGACACCTGGCTAGCTAGTTAGCATCCTAGCTTCAATAGGAACAGAGACAAAACAACATTTAATGTTGTCAGCTGTATGGAGACAGCTCTTTGAGATTTGATAATGAAAACTAAAGCAATGTTTCTGCTACACTGGTAAATATACAGCTGCTAATGCTAACGGTGGCTATGTAGCAATAGAAAAACGCTGAGCTGGAGGATTTATTTTAAACAACAACACATTCCTGTGTTTGGAAACGTGAACTGTGACGTCACACATCTGTGATCTGGTTACAGAGAAATTATTTCAGATAAATGAAACCAGTGAACTTTTTCTATCTGATAACATCTGTTTCCCACAAATCCACCTCAGTGAAGTACAATAATTTTACCTCTGACAAGATGTTTTCTGACTATATTTGCTTTGTTTTTTATCAGGTTGTTTTCTATGATATTCAACAATTTTCAAAAACTACTTGATTTGTTTCAGTTAAATATAAGAGAAACATTGTTAACATGTTTTTATTAACTGGTTTACTGACCTAACATAACATACCAACATAATATATTATTATTATTTATTGTGCTGAGCATAAAAAGTCTGAAATCACAAATTCTGTCAAAACTTGTTCTTTATGTAATCACATGTATAATGAAACATTAACATTGATCAACACCAACATTGTTGAGTTTAATGATTTATGAATGAAGATAAAATGTCACAATACAAACAAATGAGTAAATAACCAAATTAAATGTAGTTATTATCATTATCAGTAGTAGAATTAATAGTAATAAATGTTTATTCATGATATTTGATCAAAATATAAAAAGAAATTAATGACACAGCTTTGTATTTACCTCTATAGAGCGATATTCTCCATGATCCAGACAGTACGTGGTCTCCCTTCCTCTGGACAGACTCTGGTAACACACCCAGTGTCCACCATGTACTGTCTCCAACATCAACGTCCCAGCTGTGAGTCCCTGAGTTAAAACCCTCAGAGCCCAGGACATAGCAGTATTCATCAAATCTCTCTAGATTGTCAGGAAGCTGTTGTATCTGTCCTCGTCTCACACTGGTCAGATCTTCAGACAGGATGAGTCCTGGATGAGCAGTGTTTGGGTCCAGAACCACAGGACTGTAGGAGACCAGGTCCTTCATCTTGTTCCAGATGTTGAAGGTGAGGTTTCCCAGGTGTTTGGCCTCGTCTATCAGAGCTCCTGAGAGCAGCTGTGGATCCTCCAGCAGGGGGCGCTGCTGGACTCTGTCCACTGCAGCCTTGTAGTTGATCAGGAATGAGACGTCTTCAGCTCTCAGCTCGTCCTCTGTGGCTCTGACTGTGTGTGACAGAGCTGCTATCTCTCTGCTCAGAGCCTCCATCTTCTCCTTCATCCTCTGACTCTTCTGCTCCTCTTCCTCCCTCAGTGCAGCCATCCTGGCCTCCTCTTCCTCCTCTAGAAACTGGTGCAGCTTCTTAAACTGCTCCTTCATCTGCGTCTCTGTGCGTCGGGCCTGGACCTGAATGTGTTTTGCTGTTTGATCAGACTCCTCTTTAACTTGTTCTTAACTCTTCATCTTCTTCTTTAAAGGCTCCAGAGTTTCCTCAAGTTTCTTCTTGTGTTGTTGAGCAGCTTCATCGATGGGTCTGAAGCTGTGGTTGGTGTGTTTTTCTGAATCTCTGCAGACGACACAAACTGGTTGTTGATGATCCAGACAGAAGAGTCTGAGTTTCTCAGAGTGCAGACTGCAGAGATCCTCTGAACATCTCTGATCTCTCTCCTGTAAAAAGGCCTCACACAGGTTCTTTAACACCAGATTTAGAGGTGGATCATCCATTGAAGATCTTTTCTTACAGACTGGACACTCTGCTGTTGGTTTCTCTCTCCACCAGTTCTTCAGACAGTCTTTACAGAAGCTGTGGCTACATAACAGAACAACAGGATCTCTAAAGACCTCATGACAGACGGGACAGCAGAAATTCTCCTCTGATCTAGAAGCCATTTAGTCTCTGAGTGAAGCTGAAAACACAGCAGACAGAAAGTACAGTCAGTCATGACTCCCCTCCCCCATCTACCAACTTCACTGAGGTTTACTTTCACTTCCTCCTGGTCTTTGTCAGACTCACCTTCAGTGTGCAGAGCGTCGGCAGGTTGAAGCAGCAGTGTTGTAGTTTCCACTTTTCTCTCCTGTAGCTGGACTCACTCAGAGGAAGTTGTTAGTTTGGTCTGAAGGTGAATCTGATCGTCTGTGTTTCAGTCTGTGTGTCTCTGCAGCCGCGACCAAAACTAAACTGGTTCCTGGTTTGTGTCAGACATGTATGACGAGTCAGGTGAGAGGATGGAGATTGAAGCTCTGATTTTTATCATCAGGATGTGGTAACAACTGTGTTAAAGTTCAACTGTTTGTGCAGGTTGAACATAGTGGAGCAGAGTCATTGTAACTGTTGTAAAATCCCTGGAAGATTTTACCACAATCACAACCTGAAGATGTTTTTCTTCAGTTTATTGAATTCATTAATAAGGAAAAACAAAAGAATTAATGTAATATTTTCCTAAAGATCCTCAGAGTTATGTGGACAATGTCACTGTGGATGAATAAAGGTTTATTGGTTCGTATCATATAACAGAGCAGAGGTTAGTAACAACGGCCACTGATCCATAAGATCCATAAAGAACAACCGGCTCCACATGGCTCCCATCACATCCATCAACTGGCAAAAAAAAACACTTTGTAAAAAATAATGTAAAAAAAATAATAAATCTATCAGCAGAAAACTGAGATTTAAGTTTAATTCACCTGCATCTGTGTGAAAATGTTCATAGATCTCAGTGTTTTGGTGTTTTAGGAGCAGTCTTGAATCAATGATGATGCGAATCTGGAACAGTTGTTTTATTTTATATTTAAACATTTGTGTAGTGGAGTTTCAGTCTGACGAGTTTGAAGTCTCCGTGACCTCGTGACCTCCCAGAAATAGCAAGTGACGAGCTGTCTCTCCTGTTCTCTGTATAAAGTGTCTGTTGTGAAGATCAGGTGACATATTAAAATATTAGAGCACATTTCTTTTTTTGGTTTCATCTTCAGATCAAAGCAGGAAACAAAAGCTGACAACACAGAACAGTAACAAGTCACATAATACTAATGAATCCCTCAAAGACTTCACCTTTTTCTGGACATTCAGGAAGATGATTTATTTTATAACAGCTCAGGTGGAGAGACTGTTATAAACACGTTATTACATGTTACAAAATACACGCGTTTGTGTTAAATTTCTGTCAACTTGTCTGTCAACTTTTTCCTGAAAACCTCTCGTCTATGTTTGTGTGTTTAGGAGATCACAGTTGAAGGAGAGTGTTTACGGCGACAAGCTGCCACAGTACAACACCGGAGGAGGTTAGTATTCACCTTCATATACGTCTGTTTATTAGGGCCCGAGCACTGCAGTTTTCTTTTCTTTCTCAAAGAATGCGGCTCACTTCGTGCATGGGAACCACCTCAAGTCATGAAAGTCATGAAAGTTTGCACACATCAGAACTGCTGCAAAGCATGTTGTGACGAGTCTTGAGTCTGGGTGTGGCTCAGGGGCTCCATAGCGCCTCCTTATGTAAAATCTGCTAGTGCTGGCACATGGTTTCAGCTACACACACCAGATTTGGTATATGTGTGGACCCTCAACCCTGGAGGACCCTCACCACGCCCAACAGGAAGTGAGCTATTTGCGTTTGGACACCTGAGGAATTCAACCTCCTTATCCTAGACGGTTCATCAGATCCATGTCAAATTTGGCGTACATGATATTGCTGATGTTAAATTATGAAGGAATTTTGGCTGTGGTGCCATGATGAACAGGAGATGTAACGTAAAGTCGCAGTGCTATGACTGACTTGACTACACACACAAAATTTGGTGTGTAGAACTGATCAAGACAAACAACTTTCATGCTGCCGGACCCTCGTCACGGTATTTGAGGTATTTGGGTTTGTTTGCGTAACAAATAACAGGAAATGTGTCATAAAGTCACAGTACAATGAAGGACTTCACAGGATGTTAGATACTATCTTTACAATGACATCCACACTCCCAATATACCTGTCTGGCATAGCGCCACCTACTGGCACTATTATTGTTTTTTTTCCTGTGTTGGATGTCTCATCGTATGTATGTCAGGTTGGGTATGTTCTCTGTGGAAGCGTAGGTGTGAGGGCTCCTCATCTCTGCTTGCTGCTTTAATTCAGTGTTTATGTTTAAACTTTGACCCGTCGTTATTTTCTCCTCAGAAGTGACCCTGAGGCCCGACATGTTCAGCGGTCCGACCCCGACCGTGACCTTTCCCTCCCTGTCTGAGGGTCACAGTTCCCCGGGGGTCAAGATTTACATCGACCCCTTCACCTACGAGGATCCCAACGAGGCGGTGAGGGAGTTCGCCAAAGAAATTGACCCGTCCTGCGTCAAAATAGAAGAAGTCATCGGATCAGGTAGATGCTCTGCATTTCTCTTCCTCTCACTGTCTTGTTGCTCCAATAAGCTGTTAAATGAATGAGAATATGTGGCAAACATAGCTGTAGTTTTTCTGTTAGTACAAGGGGATTTGTTGAAGAGCGAGATGAAACAAAACCGTTCAGAGGCCTCGTTCATATCGACTAAAACCTGCTTCAAAGGGTTAAAGTTAGAGGAGTAAACACTGGATCCTCTAATGAGGCCGACTGTCACTTGAAACAGAAAACACTCGACAGGAAATTAATCAATTTCTTCAACTGCCAAACTTTTGTGTCAATGAGCGAGATCTGGAAACACACATTGCCAATTTATTATTTTGCTTTATTTATTTATTTTTTCCTTTGAAGTCATGAGGGATGTTTTATTCATGCTGGAAACTTTCACAGGAATAAATTAAAAACTGTCTTCATTCATTCTCTTTGGCTATCGCAGCTCTCACTGTAAAAATGCTGTGTGATGTTTGGAAAAGGTTGGATGTGATGTGAAGTCCCACAGTTTCCTCCTGAAATACATTTTTGGCAGAAAAGACATTTAAATTTACAACCGTGGGATGAAGAAAAGACGGAAGAGAACGAAAAATAAGGAAAAATTTAATATTTCCCAACATCAAGTATCTCTAAGAACTGAACGTTAACATCCACAGAACATAATAAAATACATGATATGAATGTGGGAAACAGGAGTATATTTAAAATTAACACACAAATGTGTTCTCAACATAAAATCATCCATCTTTTACTTTGATCACAGAAACTACTAGGACTGGGTTTAGAACATTGATCTTCTTTTAAAAAATCCTGTCATCGTTTTAATGTTTCCATTTCCAGTTTTTTTGTGCGGTTTCCGTCTTCAGGTTGTTTCCTGTTGTTTGTTTCTATAAAGTGAAAGTCGACGTCAGTTTTGCGAACAACAGCTGCTGTTGAAACTGAAATATGAATCAGCATCAATTTGATTAAAGAAAAATCAGTAACAACTCTCCAACACTCAGCTTTATACAACACTGTATATTAAAAAGAGAAAGTCCCGTAAAATGATCTGATAAATAAAGATTCATGACTTATATTAGTGCTGTGGTTCCCAGGTCAAATTCTTTATTTTTGTGGCTAAAAAAATGATTAGAAAATACAAACTAACAAGATTCTTAATCTGTCAGAACAGAATAAAATATTTTTCTTACAACAAACTGATTTTTGATTCTAAAACTAAAACAAACATTAATTCATCTAACTAACTGACAAACTTCTTAAAGTGACAGTCCAGAGTAACATGAACCAGAGTCTATTTCACCATGAAAACCAGTCAAACTCCCCCTCAAGAGATATTTTAC
Organism: Polydactylus sextarius; assembly: GCA_016801845.1. NCBI lineage: Eukaryota > Metazoa > Chordata > Actinopteri > Polynemidae > Polydactylus > Polydactylus sextarius. The sequence continues at coordinate 25,296,329 of CM028910.1, forward strand.
ATTGGTTGAAATACCGTATTTTTCAGGCTATAAGGCGCATTAAGTGAAACATAAAATCAGTTCGAGGTCAGTAAACACAACCAGAATTAATACATAAGGCGCACTGTCGATTTTTGAGAAATTTAAAGGATTTAAGTGGCCTTATAGTCCAAAAATACGGTATCTAAATTGTCCCTTTTTAACCACTAATAAAGCTCAAAATATCACTTCACTTCAGCAGCAGCATGAATAGGGTCCCTACACATAAACTGAAGTACTGATAACTTTTCCAGATCAGCAGATTCATCATTTTTCCTGCTCTTCACGGGCACATCAGTCTGTTCAGGAAAATGATGAATCTGCTGATGTGGAACAACCTTCATCACCAGTTGTTATAAAACCAGACGTTGGGTAAGTCTTGTAAAACAGTGTTTTTAATAAACTCTGGGTTCACTTACTAAGTTATCAGTACTTCAGTTTATGTGTAGGGACCCTATTCATGCTACTGCTGAAGTGAAGTGATATTTTGAGCTTTATTAGTGGTTAAAAAATGACAGTTTAGATACGTTTATTGACTGCCCCATTTACTTTCATTGTTAACTATTTGGTTGTGAAAACAAAAGACGGTCAAACTGGATATTACTTCAACCAACGTAACATATCTGTTGAGGGGAGTTTGACTGGTATTCATGGTGAAATAGACTCTGGTTCATGTTTCTCTGAACGTCACTTTAATGTCGATATATAAGTATATTTATCACTTGACATCATCTCAATGTAACTTTTAAATATTGAAACATAAAAGATAAATAAACAACGTGTATCAAACGTGTTAACACTACATTTACACTGTATTAACACCTGGATGGACAATGTCACAACACTATTTTCCACCAAACTACTGTTTTTAATGTCACTGACGTTGTTGTTTTCAGAGCGTTAGCTGTCAGTCTTTACAGATTAATATTAGTCCTCTATCTCTGGTAACTCAACTTGTTTCCTTTGAACCAAAACCAGACAAAACCATGTGATGGTGAATCTGTGAGTGAGAAAGGTCATGAACCAGATTCACTCTCACCGCTGCAGGTTTGTTCTCTGGACTTGGGTCTGAGAGGCTTTTCATAATCCCTCGCTGTCTGTCTCTCACCTCAGCTGGAGGGGGTGAAGACCATGTGGTGGGAGGTGAAGTAAGAAACTGGTTGAAACGAGATGTGTGTGATTTAAATGGTCGACTTTCTCCCGTTCTGCTGCCGTTTCCACAGGAAGTGAAAATACTTTTTCTGCCTGTGTTGCTTTTTGTCTTTCTTTGATTATTTCCGCTGTCCTCATCTCTTTCTGTGATTGAGCCCCGCTGGAGTTTCAGTTTGTTTGCTTATACAGAAATGTTAAAACAAAGAACCAGAGGGAGAAGAAGCAGAACAACAGATTGAGGAGGGAAGATAAAAAGAAAGCACCCTGAGGAGAAAATAAAATATCTCACCTTACTTTCTGCTCCTCTCCCTCCCTAATAACACACACTGCTGCTGAAAGAAATGTCCTTCATAAAAAACATAAAAAGTCCTGAAACTCTTAAGGATACAATTGAAATGAACAATAATGTGTCACATAACAATAACTCCATCTTAACAGCTCCGAATATTTAGAATAAAACCAATAAATATTCCTTCTAATGCTCCAGCGTCTCCTTGACCACCTCTGTTTTAACGTCTTTTCTCTTTTATTTCTACACCATCTCTCCTTCATTCCTGCTTCCTCTCCTCCTTGTTTTTACCCTCCGTCGTTCTCTCCGCCTGCTCTGACAGTAGCTGGGTTTTAATGAGCAGTGAGATGTGGAGCAGAGATCACAGAGAGACAGGACGACACAGCCTGTCATCCTATTCCCATCACTCATCCATTATTCACACGCTGATTTTTATCTCTGGGATGAGGACTTTTATTTTGAAGTGATATTCAATTTTCATGTCTCCATGCAGCATATGACTGCATTTATTTTGACAAAAGACGTCTTTGTCTCCACAGAAAGGAACATTTCTCTAGTTCAGTGAGTTTAAAATGAAACCAAGTGACCAACCATTAAAACGTGAACAGTAACTTTGAAATGTTTCCATCCACAAAACTTCAACACATCAAAGGATTTAAAACTAACTACATTTACTCAAATAGTACAGATACTTTTTACCCCTTCTTCACCAAAATAATAGAGGAAACTCAAAGCACCACTCTTCAAAGACCTTAACTCTACCTGTTAAAGAAACGTTTGAGCCAAACAGTTTCTCAACATCAGAACGTGTCAGTAACTTTGAAATGACAATCTAACATTTATCACTAGATCAATCAATAAATAGATACTTTATTAACCCAGTCCAGTCCAACCCACCTCCTCCATCTGACTGTTATGATAATGAACCAAACTGTGATGGAAACAACGTGTCTGCTACCAGACTAGACTAGAGACTAGAGTAGAGTCCAGTAGAGAAGCATCATCAGTCATGAACTGGAGGTTTGAGTCGGTCAGAAACAAGACATCACTGATCAAACTTCTCTCCATCATCAACTCATCACATCCACGATACAGAGACAACAGCTCGTTCTCCAACGGACTCGTTCAGCTTCACTGTCACAACTTTGTTGTGTTTTGCTGTCGTGACCCAATAATTTTCCTGCTTGGATCAATAAAGTATCTATCTAATCTTCAAAGACATGAACAATTCAGACCTCGATGTCTGAGTCGTCAGTCGCTGCCTTTGTCCCTGACTTCCCCTTCTGATTATTACAGTATTGAACTAGAGAACAACACGCTGATACTGACAGGTTTTAAAGATTTAGATTCTGTAAACGCAGTCTTTTACCAACACTTCCTGACTCTAATTGCAAGTTCCACATGAGATGCTACATCTCAGTCATCATTGCTGCATTAGCGTAAATAAATCCAGACGAGTCTGAGTGTTTTTGGTGTTTATCAGAGTAATGAACCATCGTCCTCCAGTGATGAACCTGCTGTGGAGGTTGATCTAAGACCAACACACTTGACTCTGAACACTGGAGACAGAGTCTCATCTTCTGCTGATTTGATTTGATTATGTTTTATCAGATTTATTTCACTTTGACCTGTCGTCATGTTCCTGATGTGTATTTAACAAATGAAGCGACGTCCGTTGTGACCTCAGAGACCTCGGCTCAGTAAATTGATTCTTTATAACAAATAAAGAAATAAACAGTGAGGAACTGTTTTATTCTACAAGACAAAGACAGAGATTGAACCTGTGATTTGTTTTTTATCCACAAAGAAACTGGTGTCTTTTATTTAAAGATTAGATAAAAGACACGTTAGAAGCAACTAAAGATTTTTATGATAATTGATTCATCTGTCGATTATTCTTTCGATGAATTGATTTGTAACGCAATAACATGGAGCTATTTTATTTTTAATTTTCCTCAAATATTTCTACGACTGTTTCCTCCACATTTGTGTCTGTTTTGACAAATTTAAAACCAATTTAAAATGTAAAGAAACTAACACAAAAACCTTCTGTTCTTTGAAGGTGTCAATGGAAAGTTTCTCCATTAGCGCTAAGCTAACGTTAGCCTCCTCATTGTCTGCTGCCTCCACCACCATGTTTAAACACTTCTTCTTCCAGAGACTGGTCATGTGACCTAGACGAGGCTTCTTATTGGTTCTCTTCTTGTTTCACATGTTTTACTGTCACATGAAGAAACGTTGACACAACTGATCCGTTAAAATAGTCGGAAACTCATTTAATCATTGGTTTGAATCAATTTAATTGATTAATTGTTGCAGCTCAACTGCAAAGAACAGTCGTCTTGTTCCTGTTTGATTGATGGAAGCTGTTTAATAATGAAAGATCCTCAAATGATTCGATTTCACAGCCGACTCATTTCTCAAATTAAAATTAATTGGTTAAAATATAATTACTGACTAGCAGCATCATGTGAAAGGCTCTGAATTCACCAGCGACGACGACGCTTTCTCGTGTTTTCTCGTCCTCCAGGTGAGTTCGGTGAAGTCTACAAAGGTCGTCTGAAGCCTGTTGGGAAAAAAGAAATCCCCGTGGCCATCAAGACGTTGAAGGTCGGCTACTCCGAGCGTCAGAGGAGGGACTTCCTGTCCGAGGCGTCCATCATGGGTCAGTTCGACCAACCCAACATCATCAGGCTGGAGGGCGTCGTCACTAAGAGCAGACCGACGATGATCATCACTGAGTTCATGGAGAACGGAGCTCTGGACTCGTTTCTCAGGGTAAATAACTCATTTTATTACATATAAAACACATGAGTCACGTTGGGAAAAGAAAGGATGTTTTTAAAAGATAAGTTTAGAAATGATTTCGTCGATGTTCACAGTTTGTATCTTTGCTGTCTGGGTTGTAAAACTTGTATCAGTCGAGCTTGTCGGTTCATTTTTTTTTTTGACCTTAAAAACCTCGTTGACAGTTTCCACTCAGCTCAGTCTGAAACTTTCCACCGGATCAGCAGATTGAATTCGCTCAGTCGCTGTGGAAATACACAAGTTAAGATGTGTTCAGCTCAGATTTGAGTTTGACAGTTCAGAGCAGAAACAAAACAATCTGAACTCTGAGCTCTCTCTCTCTCTATATATATATATATGTATATATATATATATAAATAAAATATTCACAACGAAATAAAAATGAAGTTGGTGAAAAGAAAAAAGTCTCACAAATGAAACAACTAAAAGTGTCAGTTTGCTACAACTTATTATTTATGATGCTGCTCAGGTTACACTGACCTGAGCTACGATGGTTAAAGATTCAATAAAGATTAGAAATAACTGAGTCCAACCACAACCCGACGCTGCTCGCTCTTGTTAACTTTATGTATCTAAAGTTTCTAAAGTTTTCTGATCTGAAAGTAAAGACAGACGTCTCCCAGGTCCAGTTTTCCAAGGTGCTTGTCAGGTAGTTGTAGTTGAGACTGACTCCAGGATGTGGAGGTCAGGACTCTGTGGAGGATTCACCATCTGTTGCACTGCTCTTTGTTCTTCTAGTTGAAGAAGAGACGTTTCTTTGTCCGTTTGAGGTCGTCGATCAGCTGCAGTGTGAAATATTTGGGTTTAGACAAATGTTACTGCGTCACTGAAGAATCTGAAGTGTCTGAGTCCTTCATCCGTCCCTGAGCGACTCACGTCAGGTTAATGGGACGTTAGAAATCAAACGTTAATAAATTTACGTTGTGTATTTCTAAATTTACCTCCACAGATGTGTCGGCCTCAAAAATATCAGCTCGTGAAACAAATAAAGACTGTGACTAAGTATCTATCGACTGAAGTTGAAGTTAAACTTTGTTCAAACCCAAACTACTAGATTTGTCTCTAAAACTAAAACTACTAATCAAGGTTATTGTTGTTAACATACTGTCACCAACACTAAACATGCTGAGGTTATAGATAAAACGGCCGTTGTCAGTTTATTTGTGAACTTTTCAGCTCGTCAGGGAAAAAAACATAAACCTCAAAGTTCATTTGAGAAACTTTCACAAGAAGAACAATCACAAGCGAACTAGTAAACTTGTTCTAAAAACTAATTAACACAAAGTGAATTAGAAGAAAAGGGTCAAAACTCTGCTACTAATGAGGTAGTTTGACTACAAATACATAAGACAGTAATCACACTTTATATAAAGTTGTTTTAAGCTGTTTTTTGCTCATTTTGCTCAGTTGTTTTTGTGAATGTTGATTAAATAGTGATACAACAAAACTTACAGTTAATTTATTTTTCATAAAGAGATAAAATTACATCTGAGCGGACTGAGCTTCTCTACGACCGTATTCATTTGTCCCGTTGACCCTCGAGGACGTGGCGTCTTCTCTTCGTTCAGTATCTGAACTGTAACCACATAAATTCAGGTGAACTGATGATCTTTGGAGGATTGTGAGTTTTTAGAGAAACAGAAATGAAGACAGAAACAACCTCCTGCTCCTCTTCTTCTTCTGGTCTCTTTCCTTCCTCCTCTTCCTCGTCCCGTCTCCGTCAGTCTGTCCGTCTCTTTGATCCTGGCCTCCTTTCGAGGCGTCTCTAAAAACAGAAAGAGAAACTCTTTGATGTTGGTTTCTCACAGCGTGACCCCTTTTGACTCAGAATTCATCCGCTGACTCACACACACACACACAATGATCGATCTCACTGCTGTTTCTGTCCTAGTGTGACCATCTTGCAGGCACAAGACCCAGAGGATCAATGTGTGTGTGTGTGTGTGTGTGTGTGTGTGTGTGTGTGTGTGTTTGTTTGTGTGCACTCAGAAGAAGGTTTTGCCTGCAGAGGATTAGACTAGAGGAGCATCAAAGGCGCGGTTTGATGCACAAAGTGAATCAGAAGACACACACACACACACACACACCTTTGACTGCAGCTCTGTCAGCAGGGATGTTTCTAAGAGACAGACACCGTCTGGCCCCAAGGTGAAAGAGTGAAATCGTAAAAAGGCAAAAACTGTTTTTTGGGTCATAATAACAACTCACCTCCAGCTGCACCAATATTCAGAGACGTTGAGGATGAATTTACAAAACCAACAAACCTTTTGTTATTATTATTGTTATTATTGTTGTTATTATTATTGTTATTATGAACCGTTAGATTTACATGACTTCCTTCAAACGTTCTGGTTATAATCTGTTCTAGCTTTAGTTTAACATCAAGAGACTTAAGAGTCTTAAATTTTACATAATTGTTGTTTTTGTGTATGTTCGTCAAAGGAAGTAAGATCTGTGATACAGGTGTCACATGAGGAAACTGAAGGTTTAGTTCTTATAAATATTCATAAATACTTTGATTTTTTGTCTTAATTTTACCTTTTAGTTTTTAACCCTCACCAGGACGATGATATCACAGTTATAAATATGTTGCATAAAAGGAAAAGATGTTTTAAAATGACCCAAAGTTCTCTACAGGTTAGTTTAATATGATCATATGATGATCAATATATCTGATTTTATCTGAGACTCAGATGTTTAATTATTTCACCTCAAAAACATCTTTCTTTCACTTTAACTAAACATTAAGTTTCTGAACTCTACAAGTTTCATGTGTTTACACGTGTGCACATTTTTTTAAATCATCATTTGAAGAACTCGACCGTTTTAATGTGTCTAAAAGGACGTTTGTTTCCTTCACTGACCAGGCTGAGTTGTGCTTCTGACTGAGATCGACGTAGACGTGATCTCCATCAGCTGGCAGGTGTCGTGAAGCAATTCACCTCCAGAACAGTAGGGGGCGGTACGCTTCTGTCTGCTAGGCACCGCCATGCTGTTGACTTCCTGATCACCTGATGTCTCAGACAGGAAGTAAAGACAGACTTACATTTAGAAAATAAACTTTAACGTTTGTCGTGTTTCTGTTCAATAATCTTTAAACACGGTTTCATTAGTTTCCTGTTAGAAAAAAGACGATTAACAACCAGTTGAAGCTCGTTGACGATAGTTTGTTAAATAAGTTTTGATCCAAACATCTTCAGTCGTCAACAGTTTCTTTTATGAGTCTAAATAAACACGACGTCGTATCAACAAACATGATCAAATTAAATCATCAGTTCTGTTTTATTTCTCAGTGTCTTTGTTTACTCAGCAGCTAATGGAAGAAATAACATCAGAACTGAGACAAAAACGCTGAAACAACAAGTAACGATGCTCTAAATAAAATCTTACGCTGCCGCAGCGAACTCTGCTGACGACTGCACAACCACATGAAGAGAAACATACGTCGTCTCACTGTCTGAGAGAAACACAAACTGTGTTTTCTTCCTCTGAACTCTATTCAAAAATACAAATAAAGTCAAGTTTATCTACAGACTCTTTACAATATCATAAAAACACAACAGTTCACACAGTGAACAACAACTAGTGACAACGGAGGAAAACCTGCTTTTAACGGAAAGAAATCTCCAGAACCAGATCCAGAACCAGAACCTGGAGAGAAGGAGACCAGGAAGAGACATTTTATACTGAAACAATCAGATGAAGCAGCAACATTTCCAGTAAGAACAAAGATATTGTCACTATATGTGTGATGGAGAGCAGTGCATCATGGGAGTTCTCAGCAGCCTGATCCTACATCAGTTTAACTAAATGAAGGTCCAGGACCTGAACCATCACTAACTATCATCTTCATCACAGAGGAAAGTTTTCAGTCTGACATTAAGTGTAGAAAGTGTCTCTGCCTCCTGGACCCAAACTGGATCTGGTTCTGTTCTAATCGGCTTCGTTTCAACATGTCACATGTTCTTATTTTGCGTTTTTCCACTGATCTTATGCTCCTGTTCAGTGATTTTCCTCTGAGCTCACATCATGTCCTTGTACGGTCCAGAGCTATAAGATAACGTAACTGGTTAGAATTGTCTTGTCTGACTGGGACAGATGAAACTTGTCCATCTCATCAGGTCTGGTCATCAGATCCAGGTCCACAACAACACTCACACACGTTGCTCATCACATTCCCAGAGCAAGACGTGGACAGTGGTCGGTCCGTCCACGTCTCTGGCAGCTGGTCAGTTATGTTGGATCGGTGTAAGTCCAACCTGTGTACGGGCCCAGGCCAAGAAGATAAAAGTGGATGGTGTCCAGAGATCAGCAGCTCATTCTGACAGAGATCCTGTGAGAGCTGTGTCTCTCTGAGCCCAGCGCTGCCTTACTTCACCTGTCACCTCAGTAAATACTTCATCTGTGAACTGAAGATTACTCCGGTTTGTTCTACCTCCCATTCTGGTCTCAGAGACTCACAAGGAAACCTGCAGTTTGTCATCACACTCATCTAGTGGGAGAATAAGGAGCTATGAGCTCTTCAACACCTGATGGAGTCTGGTTATTAAGGGTTTTATTTTACAGGAGAGAAACTGATGTAACAGAAATATACAGAAAAACTAAACTCTGATGTCGCTGTTTGTGGTTTTTACAGCAGAACGATGGACAGTTTCCTGTGATCCAGTTGGTCGGTATGTTGAGAGGCATCGCATCAGGGATGAGGTACACACACACACACACACACACACACACTTTATTATAAAGGAGAAGATCATTGAGTGATTGTTATGAAACGTTATATTTCTTCATAAAAACAGATTCTATCACAGTGAGACTCTGTTACAATCAATCAGACATCAGGTTTCCTGCCTCCACATGAATCTATCTCTCACACACACACACAAAAACAAAATAAAATAACTGGAAAACATATTGTATACTAATCCAACTGTTCTCACACACACACACACACATAATATCCACATAGTAGTAAATCCCATCTCTATTTTATCGAAGGCATCCGGCTGTAATAACACACACACACACTAAATCCCATTACCTTTTTATAGTAGTCCTGGTAGCTGGCAGCAGATAACACACACACACACACTCTCTCTGACACAATAAATCCCACTGATGTTCAGGTACTTGGCGGAGATGAGTTATGTTCACCGGGACCTGGCAGCTCGAAACATCTTGGTTAACAGCAACCTGGTGTGTAAAGTGTCTGACTTTGGCTTATCACGATATCTGGAGGAGGACACGTCTGACCCGACCTACACCAGCTCTCTGGTGAGGACACACACACACACACACACACACACACACACACACACACGTAGTCTGTGGTAAATGTTAAACTGTCGGCTCATCGCTCGTCCTGGTGATTTTATATCAGCTGATGTTTCACACATGTTTCTGATAAGATGCTGTTTTGTAGTCGATGGATTTGGACAAACATGAAGTTTAACCTCCAGGATTCATCATGTTGAAGGTCCCGTGTTATTGTTTTGGGTCTATACTTCCTCTACACACTGTGAGTTTGGTAAAAAGCTTCAGATGTTTCAATAGTAAATTGACCAGTGTTAGAAACTGTGTTTTTAAACCATCTGTTCAGATTTCTGCTCATCATCTACGTCACAGACGATGATATTAGAATAACACGACCTCCAACGTAATGGGACATCCCACCTACTCTACATGTGTACTTTATGTCGGTGCGGTTGTTAACTACACCTCCACTTGGGGGCGGTGTAGAGTTCAGAGCTCTGATGTAAGTTTCAAACGTCAACAAACATGGCGACGGTGAAGGTGGTGGTCTGAGGACGTTAAACATGTCGCAGCATGTGGACGCAGATTTCTTCTTCTTCTTTGTTCCTCTCTGGTCACACTGAGCTACACTGTCCAACACTGCCCCCATAGTTTCTGGTGGTGTTACTGCGTTGAAAACGACCAAATTACACTCGTAATGACGGACGAATGGCTCCACATGTGTATATTGCATGTAGGGATTCTAATGAGAATGATCCAGTTCTGAACCAGAGTGGTAGGTAGAGATGCAGGTAAACATGATTAATCTGAGAAGTGTTTTCAACAAACTACTTCAGAGACATGTTCAGTGGAGCCGTGTTAACTTGTTGTAAAAAGACTATAATATGGGACCTTTAAACAAAAACTACACATGAAATGGAGAGATTGGAAAAAAAAGTGCAACTTTAAATCTTGTTGTGCTTTTAACGCATAAGGGCACAAGGTGATGTAATGTACACACTGTACCAACACACACACATAAACACACCACCTCAGAGCCTCGGTGAACAGGGGAGCAGGGAATAATGACTCTGACCTCGTGGATGAAACGTGTATCTTCACCTCTTCCAAATATAAACAGATGGATGTGGCAGAAGTGACGTCACAGGGTAAAAAAAATTGCCAGATGAAACACAGCTCTCAGTGCAGGATATATGACTTAATGGGAGTCGATGAGGGAAAGATGTAAGTCTAGTGGTTTTAAATTGTTTACTTATGAACTTATGAAATCTCACCTACTATAAATTGTGAAAAATAATCTAACTTTGTATAACGTGAAGTGTGAGCCGCCTGGCGCTGGGCTGTTAGCGCTGTTTGAATGTTTCAGAAGGAGCAGGAGGTGGAGCTCAGAGGGAAACACTAACACAGATGAAATATGACGATATGATCCATGTTTGTTAACGACTGAACTGATGGATGGTTACACCTCAGCTACAGACAGAACGATGTTTAAAACTGGATATTTATATTCATAGTTATCATTATAACGTCCATCAGACCTGCTCGTCACATGGTTTAGTGACACTTAAACAGGTGTTGATTAAAAGCTTCATCACTTTGATTCACACAGTTTCTCCTCAGGGATCAATAAACTATTTCTGATTCTGACTGGTCTGACCTCGTCTCCGTGAGCTGACGTTCACCTCCGCAATGTTTTAACTTTAATCTGTCGAAACTTTAATCTGATTGGTCCACTAGAGTTACCTCATTTCTGGAATCTCACTGTGCCGGTTGTATTTCTTCAACAACAACATCAACATCAACAACAACATCATCACCGTCTCCTCTTTAGTTCTCGTCTCATTCACAATAAAACAATTTGTTGTTCAGTGTCGATCAGTTCCAACTTCAACAAACATCTTGTCTCAGTCTCCGTTGTTCGTTGTGTGGAGGAACAAGACAGTAAATAAACAATCAACAATAGTCGATAATCATAAAGGAACGAAACGCATCGCCCCCTACTGTTCTGGAGGTGAATTACTCTACAACCTCCACCAGCTGAACGAGACTGTGGGTTCACGACGACATCGGCCGCGTAGTAACAGTCAGAAACATAACTCAGCCTTAACTGGCTGTTGTGTGTTTTTCTTCATTTGTCTTTATTAACACACATGTTTCATAGTAGATAATATATCACATCTACTCGGTCTCTTCTGTCCTTTATGGTCCGATTCATCTTCTGGAGACTTTCAATATAATGAAGCTGCTTCCAGTTGTTGTTCCAGATGTTTCCCTCTGAACCTCCTGAGACCAGAGAGTCTGAGTGTGTTAGTCATCGTGTGACACAGAGTGAAGATAATGTCATATATTCCTGTGAATGACTCTGACAGACTCACATGTCGCTTTGTGTTTAGTTTCAACTTTGTCTTCATTAGAAAAAACACAGAGAGAAACAAATGTACTTTCATTACGTATGTGGAGCAGATGTGAGTTATTTATCTCTTTACTCTGTCACACGTCTCCTGCCTCTTCTCTCACCTATTGTGTCGTATTTAAACACGTTTCAACACCGACGCAGCCTTCACCTGCTGGTTCCTTTGTTTTTCCTCAGGGAGGTAAGATCCCAGTGAGGTGGACGGCTCCGGAGGCCATCGCCTACAGGAAGTTCACGTCGGCGTCGGACGTGTGGAGCTACGGCATCGTCACCTGGGAGGTGATGTCATACGGAGAGAGGCCGTACTGGGACATGAGCAACCAGGACGTAAGTCATCACTCAACAAAAACCCTCTGATGTTACCGTGTCTGAACTGAAGTGGTCAGGATTCAGATTCAGTCTGAATAATGTTCATGTTGGATACAAAGATCAAAGATGTTTGTGTTTGAAGAGAAAGAGTCTGACACCGTCTACGACCGCGTACGTTCATTTTTTATTTATTGATGTTGCCTCACTCAGCCTGTATCAGTGTAGAATGTGTTGGTGTTTGGGGGATGTGAGTGTGTGTGTGTGTGTGTGTGTGTGTGTGTGTGTGTGTGATTGTTTGTTTCCTCCTCCGTCTCTCACAGCAGGGGGTTTCTACATGCAGGGGAAAACATGGAAAATGAGGACATCAATTTAAGTGTCACAGAAGTGTATTTTTGTAACATCAGAAGTTTCTTCTGCGACTCAAATTTTCCCAGTGAATATTATTTTATCTCGACAGTTTTATTTTTGTTTACATTTTTTTATTAAACGCATCAAACTAGAAATCCTCCCTCCATTTCTTTCTTTTTATTTTTATTGTTAAATCTAAAACAGATCGTACACAAGAAATGAAAGCGTACGTTTCTGATTCTAGTTCATTTTTGTCTCTAAACGTTGCTTCAAATCTCCGAGGCGATAAATCTCAAACGTTACATTTTGTAACTTTATGTCTAATGTTTCTGACAAAGAGAAACTTGGGAATTTAGTTGTTTTAGTTTAGTTTATCACAAATCAAATCACAGCTCATTTAGGAAAGTTTGACTTGTATAGTTGTTTATAATTTACAGTTTTCAGTCACAGTGATTTCATTGTTTCATGTTTAACTGACGAGGAGTTAATCAGTGGTGAAACAGAAACACACATTTACATCAACCTCAACCATCCTCTCCCCTTTTTTCACACTCTTCCTCCTCCTCTTCCTCCTCCTCCTCATCTCCTTCGTTTGCAGCTTCACCATCGTTTCTGTCGTCGCTGTAAAGACAGAGACGCTTTTATAATGGCTCAGCCAGGGTATAATGATGGAGAAAAGTGTGTGTTACTACTCCAGCTAACGAGGGGATGTTGGGGCATTAACTATGCATGAACCTCACACCCTAAACTCACACATGCTACACACACACACACACACACACACACACACGAGCAGCGTGATTTCAAAGAACATGGAACGGGGAAATTGTCAGCAGAGCCGCCACAGGTGCTGTGTTCGACATGAATTAATCATGAAAGAGACCTGTGATGTTTCACTACACTCGCTGCTATTGTGATTGACAGCGGTGCTTAGAGAGAATTTATGTGGCACAAAGCCTGAGAAGTGTGTCGGGGTCAAGTAGAGTTCAGGCAGCGAGCAGACGAATCCCCCGGTGCTGCATTTACAGTCGGAGAAGACCAGAGATTCCCTCCGCTCACCGTTAGATTGGATTATACATGCACACCAGTCCGACCTGGGTGGAGGGAAAAAGGAAAAACATGTCAAGGTTTTTTTATTTCAGGGAATTTTGCCAGAACAATTTCTCATTTCAAACTTAACAGCAACAGCAAACACAGCGTTTGACTGAAAATATGAGGAAAAAAAACAAGACGCAAGTCAAAGATGAGAGAAGAGAAGAGAGAAAAGGAGGAAGACAGAGGTCGTAAACTGAGGGTGGAGGATGTGATGGAGGCTACAGTTGAAAAGAAAATGAAAAAAATTCAGATTTAATTGATTATTTCACCATGAATACCAGTCAAACTCCCCTCAACAGATATGTTACGTTGGTTGAAGTAATATCCAGTTTGACCGTCTTTTGTTTTCACAACCAAATAGTTAACAATGAAAGTAAATGGGGCAGTCAGCCAAACGTATCTAAACTGTCATTTTTTAACCACTAATAAAGCTCAAAATATCACTTCACTTCAGCAGTAGCATGAATAGGGTCCCTACACATAAACTGAAGTACTGATAACTTAGTAAGTGAACCCAGAGTTTATTAAAAACACTGTTTTACAAGACTTACCCAACGTCTGGTTTATAACAACTGGTGATGAAGGTTGTTCCACATCAGCAGATTCAACATTTTCCTGAACAACAGGTTGATGTGTCGGTGAAGAGCAAGAAAATGATGAGTTTTTAAAGCTAAATAAAAGTTAGAGCAGTTATTTATAAGATAAACAGGTATTTTAAATTTAAACTTATCAGACTGTTATAATGGTCAAAAAGAAAATCATCAAATAAAAAAGTAAAGATAATTATCACCTTCTTTTCTGATATTTAAAGACCAAAGATTTGTGAATTAGTCGATAAAATCATCTTTGTTATAATTAAAATGTAACAGTTGCATCATTCTGGGAGTGAAGACGATTTGAAGTTTTAAAGATAAAGAACATGTGAAACGTGTCAACGTTGGAGTCATGAGGTCAAATCACAGTTTGAGTTTTAAACATCAGACGTCGTCGTCATTAAAAGACGATTTTCACTTCCGTGTCTCAGAGGGTGAGAATAATTGGAGTCTAACGTTTGAACTTCATGTTTCATTTCTTTGATTATTTTGCAGAAACTCAAATGATCTTTATTGTCATCAAAATAAAATTCGAAGACAAAATAAAAAGCACCTGCGGCAACACGAGACGCTGCAGCTTAACGATGAATATCTGAACGTACGGAGAGACTCCACGCTGCGTCAGGACGCAGAAAAAACACCGCTCCTGTCTCATCAGGAAAAAAATCTCTGAAAGATCTGAAACGGAGAAGACGATGGTGTCGTCTGCCTGCGGGAGGTGACAAATCAAAAGTTGAGAGCAAAATAAAAAGTGTCCCCTAAACAGCAGCGAGAGAAAGAGACTCCAGTTTGGATCAGAAATAATAAAAAACCCTGAGCTTCACAGAGAAACACCACGCTGAGTACAATTTACTGATGTCACATCACAGCATCAGGTATTTCCTCCTCTGTCACTTCTCACACAGAAAGTAGGTTTGTTTAAAAAGTCAGAAACTTTTCTTTCCTCGTCCTCTTGGTATTTTGAAACAAAATGTGTCAAAAATGAGGATTTTTTTGTGTATTTATAACTAAAATCCTCGTCTTATCTCTTCGTGGTGACAGAAATATTTCTGTGTCTCTCCCTGCTGCTCTGAGGGATTATAATCTTTAACTCATCAAACGAGGACGAGAGGCTACATAAATAAACGCTTTGTAGAGAGAAGATCATGGGTCAGAGACACTTCTTCTGCCTTCAACATCTAAACAGACGTTTTGTTTCTTTTTCACCAAATTTGATTCATGTGAAGAAAAAAAAAAATCAAAAAACTTCCCTCAACAGATATTTTACTTGACCCTGAAAATCTAAACAGACCAAATTTGATTCATGTGAAGAAAAAAAAAAATCAAAAAACTTGACCCTGAAAATGAAGATACGCAGCAGATTTAGTTTAATATTACGTTTTATTGAAAAGAACTTGTTTTTTTGTGAAATAACAGAACATTTTATTGTTGCTTCTATAACAAAAGAAAACATCAAAACATCTGTTACGTGTTGTTCTCTTTCAGATAAAATACGTCATTTTAAATGAATAAAACATCTACATTTTCACAGACGTTTATAATAAATAACAATCGAGTCTGAACATAAAACAACCACATTTCTCTTCACATATCACACACTAGGAATTAAATGTTAAACTTTTATTTTGTTGGATTCATCCATCGTTAGTTTGGATTAATCCAACGAAAGTTCAAAAAGTCAAACTTTCGTCGCTTTGATCTGCAGTAAAAGACACGTTTCATTGGGAAAATGATCAAAATAAGACAGTTGTTATTAATTTACGTGCCATCGATGTGAATATTTACGTCATGTTCTTAGATTCATTTGCACAAACAAAGGAAAACCGACAGCAGCTCATTTGTCCAGTTACTGTAGATTCACATGTGTGTTTAATTTAAACAGTATGATCATCTCTGTCTCCTGTGTCAGTGTCCGAGATGGTAAAATAACCTGGAGACACCAGTTTGTTCAGTGACGTATAAATAGATGTTTCTGTCTGTTTCTGTGTCCGTGTCCTTGTCTCCCTCCGTTCATCCAGGTGATAAATGCCATCGAGCAGGACTTCAGGCTGCCGGCTCCGATGGACTGTCCCGTGGTGCTGCACCAGCTGATGCTCGACTGTTGGCAGAAAGACAGAAACGCTCGACCCAAGTTCCCAGATATCGTCAGCATGTTGGACAAGATGATCCGTAACCCCGCGTCTCTGAAAACCGGCACCAACAACATGGCCCCCGGGTGAGGACGGAAACAAACTCATTCACATCTTCAGCTGCAGTCGTGTGTTTCCTCTAACGCGTCTCTGTCCTCTGTCCTCAGTCCGTCTCATCATCCCTTGTTGGACCGCGGAGGTCCAGACCTCAGCAGCGTGAGCTCGGTGGACGACTGGCTCGCTGCTCTGAAGATGACCCAGTATCGAGACTCGTTTCTGGGTTCTGGTTTCACCTCTTTGCCGCTTGTCACACAAATCACAGCCGAGTAGGTCGACACACTGAAGCACCCTTTTCTTCTTCTGTCTTTTCTGTCTCGCTGTTCACCTGCTTCGGTGGCGTCTCGTTAGCTGGACGTCGGTGATGGCAGCTGGTCCATGTGTCTGTCTCCTCACTGTCTCTCTGAGTTACTTACTTTCATCATTTCTTCCACTTTTATCTGTTTCTGTTCCTGAATATCAGTAAATCACTGTCACAGTTTGTTTTCACAGTCTTTATTTATTTGCCAACAATGTGAAAACTTCTAGAAGCTTCAAGAAGTTTTGTTTCCTCACTGATTTGAATACAGTTCACTTTAGTGTTGTAACTCTGCTGGAAACAAAACGAGCCTTTAGCTCTGACCTCCAAACTCTTCAGTCAATAAATCGTCCACCAGAGGTTCCTGCGGTCGCCTCTGACCGAAGCAGTGGCGTCAGACTTGGACTCGGTCCCAGGACTCTGAACTGTGGCCGCACGTTGCTCCTAAAGAGTTGGAACGGGTCAAAGACAGAGGACGAACTCACACACGGGGATTAATTAAATAAACTTTAACGTAGCAGCCGCGTGGAGACGGATGAGAAGACGAGAACGAGTCAGAGAAACTTACACCAAACAAGATTTTTTTTCCACTACAATGGATGGAAACTTAGTTTTAAATCCAGTGTGGGATGTGTTTTACATCATGTTTCAGTCCCTCCAGGTTTTCAGGTGTTTTTCAGATTGTTGCCGCCTCATTTATCTGATTTCACAGCAGCTTTTCTAAAAAACTGATGAAAGTTTTGCTCCAATAAAGTTGCAAAGTTGTTTCTCAACAGACGACTTCCTCTTGTTGCTCCACAACAGTATCAAATAGTTTCCTCCTCTGTGGTGAAATCTGCCTGGAGACTGTTTCTCTTGGTCCTTAGTGATGTTGAAGGTAAATGTGAGACTTTTTATCTCACATGTTTCCTGCGTCTTCTAAGAGGAACGAGGAAGTGATTCACTGACATGGATCAATGTCTCATGGTGATGATTGGTTCGACTGTAGCTGCTGTAGGTAGTCACCAGTCAAAGACCTGAGGAATATCTACAATGATTGGTTGAATTTGTGACAATAGTTGTGATCTCAACATTGTTAAATCCTGGAGGGTCTGATATTTTAAATATGTAGACGAAACACGTCCTCATATAAACGATGTACGTGACGACTTCCTGCAGGTTTGTTTTTTGTGGTTGAGGTTGTGATGATTATGTGATTTTGTGTCCGAGTGATTCATTAAACTCAGACTATGACTCGTCTTTGTTTAATCACATACGTCTTTTCACACTGTGATGGTTTAGAGCAGAAGTAAGTTTTTAATTCTGATAAAATCCCTCAGCTTCACGTCTGTTTGTGTCCTCAGAGATCTGCAGAGGATCGGCGTGTCGCTGGCCGGACACCAGAAGAAAATCCTGACGAGCGTCCAGTCGATGAGGCATCACACCGACGACCAGTCGCCCACTGAGTCTGTGTGAAGTATTTAGAGCCGCGTTGAGTCTGCGACGCATCAGACCGACGTCTTTACGCTTCTGTTGAACCTTCATCACTTCAGTTCGCTGCTCATGAAGATCTCAACCACTTTACGTGTTTTTAAACTGAGGCCAAACTCGTTTATGGTCGTTTCTGTGTCTGCATGTTCAGATCTTCAGACTTCAAACTTCTCTTTCAACTAAAACAAATGTTGGACGTTTCTGTCTTCAAGTCTTAAACAACTTCCTTCTGCTCCGTCACAAAATCAGCACAACGACTCTGTAGATGATCGAAGGACGACTGCGCCTGGTTTTTATTTACGGATTAATGAAACAAAGATGTTACTGTGAAAACTGTGAGCAGACGTCGATTCGACGAGACTCGACCCGGAGCCACATCAGGCCTCGTCATCTCCGTTCTGTTTCGTTCAGTGTGTTGGTGAACATTGTTAACATTTGAATCCACACGAGAGCCGACAGCAAAGTGGCACGTGTCTGAATTTATCTTCATATTGAAGAGTTTGTACATATAATAACACGGGGATGTTTTATTTCCTATTCACTCATTTACTGTCACTTCTACCAAAACAAATTAACAATTAACAACTAACTGTCACTGGAGCATTTGTGAGTTTTCCACCAATTTCTTCTTCTGATTCACTGGAGCAAACTGAGGTTTAAAAAAATAGTAATAATGGTAGAACGGTTTTTCATCAGATATTAAAAGATAAACGTAGAAACACACGTCCAATAATTATGGATCAGAACGTGGCAACAAAATTATATAAAGAAATGTTTCTTGTCTCAAGTTATGAAGGAAGGAAACGGTTCGTTTCAGGAGGAACGTGTCTCGTTTTATGAAACGTTCTTGTGATTTGGCCTCAGACCTTAAACCCGTCTCCTACGAACGAAGCAGAAAAACCATGAAACGAATGTCTGGGTGTGGTTCCAGGTGGAGGAGCCGGAGCCTTCGGTTTAATTTATATCTGATTTATCAGCTGCAGGACACAATGTCGTTGTCAGTCTGTTTTGACACCAACGTTTCCCAGCTGACATCAGAGATTAACACCGTCGTGTCAGTTTGTAGATGAACTGATATGAAGCGACGACACGTGTTCACAACCTTTTTCATGTCGCTCGTCAAACAACCATTGATTTTTTCAGACAAACACAAACTTCAGGTTGTTGTTTCAGTTTGTAAACATGATGTTTGAGTCATGATGTCACTGATCTGTCTTATCTCAGCTCTGAGCAGATTAAACGTGTCGTCGTGTCTGCAGCCCGAACCTCCGGTCACGCATGTGCACCCACGTCTGAGAGATTACGATGACGAGCTCTGATTGGACGTCGGCGTTTGATTCATTGACGTGTTTGTGTCTGTGGAAAAAAAAGTTGTGACACTGAGCGGTTCGCTGCCGTTTCAAACCCCCCCAAACATTTTCAGTTTTGGTTGAAACTCGTCTCCAGCGGTGCCGCCGCGATTGCATTTGTTGCCTGGCAACCGTAGCTTATTGAACATTTTATCAGAACGTATTGAGATCAAGCGGCAGTGAGTCAGTGGTTCACAGGCATAATTTGTTGTAAATAAATGCCTCTGGAAAAAACTGTTTCAGCTCCGGCTCCGGGGTTTAATAAAGACGGAGACGACTTGTGCGGCTAAAAGCTCATATTAAAAAAAAACTGTCAAGCAGAAGAAATGAGAGCGATCGACGCAGGCGGGTTTCTCCGTGCGTCTCCATACGTTATATAACATCTGCAGCAACAATGTCGTCTGATATTTAACACGTTTGAGGAGAAAACTGACGTCACTTATCAAAAGTTAAATCCAACCACTTAAAGACAAACGAGCTCTTTATTTATGTGACGGTGAAACTTAAACTAGTTTCTAGTTTTATGACTGATTATCTTTTAGTTTCACTGTCGACTTCTTAAAGATACAATGATACAACATCATCGGACACGGTTTGTCTACAATGTTTAGAGAATCGATCTTTGTCGTCTTAAAGACTAAATGTTTGTCGTGAGACAAAGAGGAAATGAAGCTGTTTAACTTCTGATCAAATGTTTACGTTGAGCGTTTTTTCTAGAGTCAATCTTTAAAACGTTAACGACGTCGTTTTCCTCGTTTTCTACAGATCAGTCTTCCTCACTGCCGTCGGTCTGTTTTATCGAGCGTCTGTGCTTCATTTACCTTCTGCTCGTAGTTTGTTTGGTAGTTAATTATAATATATAATATTAATGTTGACAGAGTTTAATACAGATACAAATGCTTTAATTAAATTCTCTTTTTAAACAAAAGACACTCATGTTTCACCTGTTGCTCCTCTTCTGTTAAAACTGAACATCTCAGACAGTTAAATCTCTTCTGGTCTGCAGAGACTCGTGACGACCGTTCTTTGTTGGATCTGATATCTGACGACAAAGAGCTGAGGGAAGAGACATGAAAACCTGACATTTACTGCAGGTGTTTGATAAGAACCGTTCAGGCCGTAACTGGTGAAACGCCGTCGGCGTCATGTGATGTCACGTTACGTTTGGACAATTAAAGACAGAAACGAGACGAAGAGAAAACGTTAAACGTCAGAACCACCGACGTGATTCTCCTCCCGCAGCTTTAACGTGGATTTATCTTTTAATTGGACGTATTTTCCAGAAGCAGGACGACTCCGCTGCTTCTCCTGTTGCTCTGCTGTAAATGATGCTGCAGATGAGACGAGACGAGCTCTGCAGAGGGAGAGAAGTGAAAGGGAATCGGTAATAGAGAGGCCGAGAGGAGACTGGGAGGAAACAGGAGAACAGAGGATATGGAGATGGGGGCGGGGGCGCGAGAGGCAACACTCGACTCATGTTTGAATAAAAATGAAGCTGGGTGTGGAGAGATTTGTCTCCTCAGCTCTGTCCTCTTTCTTCTTCTACTGCCCACAAACCTCCTTTTATACCAAACAAGTCGATCAGTCTTTTTTTTAAAAAACTAAAACATTTGAAAACATAAATCTCTTAAGATGAAACCTTGACGTGTTCGGCCGCAGCGTTTCATCAAACCATCATCATGATGTTTATGTTTCAGTAATAATTGGATTTGTTGTCAGTCGTGTTCCTGACATGTCGCGTCACAGTAACATCATGTAACGTCACGTCTGGTCTGTTAGCATGCTAACACGCTAACACGCTAAACCAAGATGGCGAACATGATGACGTCGTTTAGAAAAACCTGCAGAAATGTGACATGAAATGTTGACGATGATCTTTAAAAATGAAAGTAATGAATGAAAAATAAAACATTTTAAAACATGAATTTGTTGGGAAGAAATTGACAAGAAAAAAAACCTGAGAACATCTTCGTCTTCTCTACTTTAAATGTTCATGTTTCACCTGTTTATGTAGAATAACCACATCACTTGATGACTCATTGTTAGCATGCTAACACGCTAAACCTACACGATAAACGTGATGACGTCAGTAAACAATCGTTTACAAAAACCTGCGGACTCTTAATGAAACGTCATCGAGGAGAAAATCAAACTTTTTTCCATTTAAATCTTTTGTCATGAAGCTGTTGAACACGAACTTTGCTCCACGTGTCAAATCACTGACGATGTTTAATCAACTTGAACTGAAACAGCTGAGATGTAAAAACTCTTCGGTCACGGACGTTTGTTTTTATCTGTTCATTTATTTGCTGAAACGACTCCATCCTCCTCAGTTTGTGTGTTAACGTGGTTTCTCTAAAAAGAAAACAGCTCAGCTGTCGTCTGTTTACCTACGATACTGTTATAGGTGTAACTGCTCATGTAGTCGGAGCATCCCACTGTAATTTATTATACAACTGTAATATAACATGAGTATGCGCACGCCTGCGTGTGTGTGTAATATAGTGTGTGTGTGTGTGTGTGTGTGTGTGTGTGTGTGTGTTCAGTAACATGTTTGTACATCGTGAGTTTGTAGCTGTTTAACTTTCTGAACCTTACATTTACATTTACAATGCACCGTTTGTCAATAAAGAGGACGAATCCGACAGATTGTTGTTGATCGATGAACAAGACGAAGGTTTTAATTTATTTACTTTAAAGAAACAAGTTGATGTTTTAAGATCCGAGTTGATTAAATGAGAAGATGAATCACTATTTTTATTCATGTAACAGAAAGAAACATCTGGTGTTTCTACGACTTCTTATTTTTATAAGATACAATGTGATCATAAAGAAGATGCAACAAGGCTGTTGTCGCCTTTTATGTGAAGTTAAAACCGTAACCAAGTGTTAACTGATGTTAACATTATACTTATTAACTGTAAAAAGACAGTGTGGTGATAATATCACACCTGAACCAGACAAACATCATCAGTTTGTAGCAAAGTGTCTCGATTTCAAGCTTTTTGTCAGAAATGATCAACTTTCTGCCTCCAGGTTTTGGTGACATTGTAATCAATTGTTGGTTTGTTTGTTTCACTCAAGGTAAAGTCTCAACGATAAACTGATCAGATTTCAGTGTCCAAAAGTCACGATTACCGTTTAATTTTATAAATTTCCTGTTTCCAGGTCTGTGAGGTGTCAATTCTTTTAAAGTTGAGACTTTGACAAACCTCCAACATCCACAGTTTTTTAAATGTGCAACGGTTTTTGATTGTTATTAAAAGCTGCTCCTTCTCCAGCACAAACATATATTCAGTCAATCAGGTGTCAGGAGGGAAGTGAAACATGGAAACATGTTGGTCTTTTTACTCAGAAATCACACAACAGACAGAAGTTTCATTTCCTCGGTAAAGTCGACGGTCCAGAGTGATTTGAGTCTATTTCACCACAAATTTCAAGTTTGACCATCTTTTGTTTTCACGGCCAAATAGCAACAATGAACACAAGTGGGCAATGAAGAGTGTTTCAGATCAGCAGATTCATCATTTCCCTCGTTCTTCACAGACACATCGACCACTTGTTCCGTAAAAATGATGAATGTGCTGATCTGAAACACCCTTCATCACCAGTTGTTATTCTACTGCTGAAGTGAAGTGATATTTTGAGCTTTATTAGTGGTTAAAAATGACAGTTTAGCCATGTTTGGCTGACTGCCCCATTTACTTTTATTGGCCGGTTTCACTCTGTCGGGCCAAAGCCGAGCTAACCGAGGTGAACTGGGACTAACTGCTTTCACACCGTCTCGAGGTGCTAAGTGGCGCCACCACGGGGCTGTTTGGGCCTCTAGCTCCTCTCTGACCCAACGTTTTGGTTGGGTCAGAATTTTGGAGCTAGTGGCCCCGAGACGGCCCCAAGGTGGCGCCAGTTCGCACCAGGTGGCGACAACTCCTTGCTGTAGGTGTAGAGGCAGACAGGTAGAGGTAATACAGACGACAGTACAGACATGTCTCATGATGATGTTGGTGATGTTCTGCGACGTCATGAAACACATCGTGGCAGAGCTTTCCAAGGTAAACATCCAGAGAGCTGCCCTGTCTGAGAAAAACTTTAGAAACTGCAGTCGCAGTACGAGCTATGCTAGCGGCAGTTATCAAGCTAACTTCTTACAACAGACCCATGTAGATCTGCTACAACTACAATTAAAAACAGAGACAGAATCGATTGTTTACTTGTCATTTGTTTTTGCTTGAACCTCCCGTCCTGTTTGAAAATGGGCTGTTGGTGACGTCTTCACAAACGGGGGCTGGTTGAAGGCTGATCCAGAGGCTGGTGGTCTGACTATCTGAACACACAGGTCTCTGGACTAGACCTGGGACACTAGCACCTCGGTGGCCCCAGATGGCCCTGGTCCGGCCTGGTCCGACAGCGTGAAACCGGCTATTGTTAACTATTTGGTTGTGAAACAAAAGACGGTCAAACTGGATATTACTTCAACCAACGTGAAATATCTGTTGAGGGGAGTTTGACTGGTATTGATGGTGAAATAGACTCTGGTTCATGTTACTCTGGACCGTCACTTTAATAATTGACAGACGTGACGTCAAGAATTGTCGTTCTACTTGATGTTGATGCTAAAAGTTACTGTATTTAATGGTTGAATTGATACAATCACAAGATGCTGATACAATCAGGTGTCGGAGTGAACTTCATTAAATCGTACAAATCAAGACTTAGAGGGAACTGAAACAGAAACATTCACTCAGATCTGTGTGATAAAAGAAAAACTAGAAAATGTGGATGGAAACATGTTGATGAGAGACTGACGACAGGACGACTGGTCTGAGCTGAGAGAAATAACTCAGTAACTTCTCTTTACAGTTTCAAATCTCAGACACATGAAACCTGGAGGGAAACAGGCTCCAACAGCAGAAAAACCACGTCTGGAGTCTGAGTTTCTACAGACACAGATGGTTCAGTGTGAATCTGGCACCGACAGCTTTAATCCATGAACCCAACCTGCTTCCTGTCAGTGGTCCAGGTCGGAGCCGACGCCGGTTTAATCGTGTGGAGACGGTTTTCTTGGCTCTTTAACACCAATCAAACATCATTTAAACACCACAGCTCCAACATCCGGAGAGTCGTGGTCTAACTGTGTGTAACAGTTTAACATCTTCTGAAAGGAAACAAACTGGAAAACTTCAGCTGTTTCCAACGTTTCACACCTGAAGGAACCTGAAGTCAAACACTGGGTGAGTTCACCTGTTTATTTTTTATTGTGGTCGTCTCATCGTCTGTGATAAAGGTTAACGCTTCAGCTCTGATTCTGATAAAAGGTCAAATATATATGAAAAAAAAGAAACAAAGAAACTGACTTGTGATTTTTACATAAACTGTAGCAAAGTCTGTTGAAGCATAAACAAGAAAATGAAGAAAATGTGATTTAAAACACGACGTGGATCCGAGTTCTGTTTCTTTCTTTGATGTTTTTAGACAAGAAACATAAAACCTGAAGTTTACGTCTGAAGTTCTGACTTTAAATTTCAAGTTAATATGTGAAATTTTAATTTTTTACTTTATTTAGAAAACTCCAACTTTATTCCTGAAAAATTATTCTGACAAATGATTCTGCAAAGTTTTGTGATTTTCTAATTTCATTTGCAGTATTCTAACTTTATTTACTATATTCTGACTTTATTTTAATATTCTAACTATTTACAAAATTCTGACTTCAATCGTTCGTCTTTATTCACAAAATTCCAACACATCTTCTACATTAGCTACACAGCATCACAGCGCCACCTACATGACACTTTATCTAAATTAGTCCAAAGCATCTTTTTCTTTTACGTAAAAACACTTTTTCTTGTTGTTAGAATAAAGTTTTTAGGGGAAACTGCTCAGACGTTTGTAAAGATGAAAGTTTTCTAGTCGGTTTTATTTCTCGTCTCAAACATCTGCTCGTTTCCACGTTTCATGAGATTATGAAACAAAACATGAAACTTCTGGACGAACAAACATGAAATAAAAAAGTGTTTGTTTCTACTTTTAAATGATAAATGAATGTGAATCTTATTTAACAAAGTTACTCACGTCAGTAAAAGAGGAAGTGATTTTCTATGTCGTTGAATCAGCAAATTAAATTAATCTGCTTTTCCTTCTTGAAACTGACAAACTGTAGGAAAATACCACACACACACACACACACACACACACACAGGTCAGTGCTTGGTAGATGAATTACAACATAATTGTGGCCAGTGTGTTTTATGTTGGTGGTTTCACACGAGTTCGTCCATCACGTCGCTCTGACCTTTACTCTGATTCTACAAACACTTTGGTTCAGTAAAAATCGCTTCGTCACATTCACAGTTGAACAACAACGTGAACAAAAAAACAATCATTTGTTTATGTGAAAAAATAAATCTGGCCTGTTTCACTTATTCACTAAAATAACTGGTCTGATATCAGTTGTTGCATCTGTCTGACGTCTCAGCTCTTTGTGTTTGTTACACGACTGATATTTTTACCTTTTGATGGAACAAAATAATAAATAAACCGTCTTCACCTTTTCAACTGAGATTTAGGAAAAAAATAAAATCAACGTCTGCTGCTGTTTGAAGACAAATAAATGTTTAAAGTCAAGTTTTATCTCAAATCTGCTGAAACGTTCAGAAAATGTAAATAACGTTTGGTTTGTCTTGGGTTGGTCTGTCGCCGTCCTCAGGTCAGATGAGGTGAGTCCAGCTCATGTTTTATAGATGAAACGACGTGTGACGGTTTTAACAGTTAACGTCTTTTAGTTCTTCATCAACAACTGAACTAGTGAGTGACAGGAGGAGGTTTATGAGAGAGAAGACTAGAACAAAAAGGAAAACACATTTTCAGTTTGTTTTAGTCGTAGACGTGAATCATCTTCTCTCGTCCGTCGTCTTTCACCTCAGAGATAAATAATTGGCTCTGTGTCCCGACTCAGACGTGTCTGCTCTTTGCTCTTTGATCCTGAACTTTTTCTGTTTCTGTGTTTTCTCTGGGAAAAAAACTCAATAGAAAACAAACACAAAGTTTATTATTGAGCAGAAATAAAAACAACACAACGCTGCAGAGACCTGAACCTGGACAAACGTTATTAACACGTGTCGGACATTTTGAATTTCTCTTTTTGTTTTTATTTATGTGTAACAGTTTAAACAGATTAAAGTTAAAGACGTGTCGAGAATAAAATCTTCA
Organism: Polydactylus sextarius; assembly: GCA_016801845.1. Taxonomy (NCBI): domain Eukaryota; kingdom Metazoa; phylum Chordata; class Actinopteri; family Polynemidae; genus Polydactylus; species Polydactylus sextarius. Next base: position 25,323,119 of record CM028910.1, read on the forward strand.
TTGACGTTTTGAATTTATCGTCTTTATAAAACATCTGTTGACATGTAAAAGTCTGGTTCTGGTTGTTGAGGCGTTTTCCTCTACAGACTCTGTGTCTGTTGTGTTGATTAAGTCTTTATGAATTAAATAAATATATATCGATCGTTTTCAGGGATAAACAACAAACTGATTAACACGACGACCTTGTTCAGAGCAGAAACACCTTCACAGGATCGCCGCCTCGCTGAGTCGCCATCTGTGAGGCGACGAGGAGTCGGGAACACGTTCAGGCGTGGAGGGATTTGGCTCAAAGAAAGACTGCAACGTTTAATGTCACGTCTCTGGAGACGAGGAGCTGGAGCTGCAGGAGAAAGTCAGGGATGTACGGTCGTTAGAGGCGGTTGTTAGCAGCGTGTAGACAAGTAGATATGAGGTGATGTTAAAGAGGAACCAGGTTTAGAAATGACAGTGAGACGGACGGAGGTCGTAGCGACGAAACCTTCAGACGACCTCAGAAAAACATCATTTCTCTTGTTTCGTTTGCGGAACAAACTGATCATGAATCAAATCCAACAATGTTTAAAGTTTATTTTTAAAGTCTGATCCATGTTTGAAACGTTGACCTTTTTAATCGCAGACTTAACTTTTTAAATTCCTCCGAACACTTTGGCATCATCATCCCCGTGAGCTTTGTCAAAGTCAGACCTGCGGCGTCGGAGCCGTCACATTTTCAACTAAAAGATTTTGACCTTTAATTATTGCAGCCCATTAAGCTAATCACTTTAATTTGAGATGAACACAGACCGTGTGCAGCTCCTCACTCAGACGGCAGTGGAAGTTTTTAAAGGTTCACATTTTAGCTTTTACAAAAAAAAAAAAAAAAAAAAGCAAGTGTTCGTTAAGGAAATACCAGACGCAGCAGCAGCAGCAACAACAGAGTCGTAAATCTGAAAAGGTTGGAGCGACACTCGAACGTCAGCGGGGAGTCGACACCGAGTCAAAGAGAAAAGATAAACTGAGGTTTATGGTGTTTCTGCTTTTTAAACCACGAACTTCGTGTCAACCTCATTGTGTCACAACATGATTCACTACAACATCACGTGACTTGTTAAATATTTTCAACTTCTCCCTCAGAAGAAAGTGTTTTATCATGAAGGTAAAAAGCTCAGATGCTTTGTGAATTGTTTCTTTGAGTCTTTTCACACTGATGTAAAAAAGAAAAAAAAAAAACTCAACCTTGGATAAAGAATTAACATTCAACATGTTCGACTCAACAGATAAAAAACAAAAGCTTTGAGGGTTTTGTTTTGCTCTGGATGTTTTAATGAATTCAGGAGGTGTCGTCTCAGTCTGAGTAGTCACGGTGCCACGTCTCCAGAAAATTAACCAGAGTTTGAGTTTCACTTTGAGCATCTTAATGTGAAGAAATGTAGGTCAAACACAAGACGTGGTCGACGTCGTCTCGACTCAGTCGATTCAGACTCAGATAAATAAACAGTCGGCGGCAGATTCTGTTTTTTTTTTTTTTTTTAATCTAAAAATTTAATTTGATTTAATATTTAAATCTTAAAAGTCTTTGATGTTTGAAAACATTGAAAAGTTGCAAACGTTTCACTTTGATTTTGAGTAAAAAACTAAAGTTGAATCTGTGTCAAAAGTGGAAACATCATCGTTATATCTCCACTTCTCCTCCTCTTCAGTCTTCACCTCCTCCTCTTCTTCCTCCTCCTCCTCCTCTTCCTCCTCTTCCTCTGTTTCCTGCATCCCATTGTTCTTTTCTTGCCCCGGAGCCTCTGAAGTCTAAATTTAGGCGCCGTTTCTTCTGGAGGGATCAGCGTTTGTGTTGCCTCGATGTTTGGAGGAAGCTCTTCACTCTAATCTTATTTTTTACGGTGTGAGAAGAAACTCGACACTGGTCTTAAATCAAAGCAGCTGAACTCTGACACTGACCAAAGTAGAGGAAACAGTTCAACACACCGACGGTTCAGATGTCAGTAAACTGATCTCAGATCAGCTTTAACTGCTCTGCACAAACAGACAGGCTGGTATCAAAGCTTTGTTAAATGTTATTAGATATGAAATAAATCAGTTACTGAGACAAACATCAGACGTCAACGTAAACGATGTTTTTATGCTCAGATTTAACTTGAGTGGAAACAAATTACTGCAAAAACAACTTGAATGTTTGTTTCAGAAACATTAAAGAGAAAGAAACGAGCATCTGGAGAATCATGTGGAAGTTGTCAATGTTTCTTCTACTGAAGAAGAAATATAACAATCAATCAAACCACTGTTTCACTTTCCACTGCTTCTTTTACCTTCACGTCTTTATTTCTTGTTTATCTGAGACAAAAACACATAAAGACTTTTGTTTTATCTTCAGCTGCATCTTCTCTCGAATATTTGAACATTGAGCTCAAATGTTGTGCAACAACGTAACTAATTAATGATCGATCTGATCTTCGAACACGAAACATAAAACCATGAAAAGAGCAAAGAACAACAACAAACGTCAGACCTCATTTTAAAAACTGAACAGATGGACACTTGGTGTCTCGATCCAGATACGTCCATTAGTTCACGTCCATGTAGTAAACTATGTTCACTATGTTGTTACGTCGTAGTGTGTGAATGTCAACATAGTTTAGTCTCAAATGGTTGTTCACTGACCAGAAATGAGGATCAACGTCTTCTTCTCCTTGTTAACGGTGAATCATCACTGGACAGAACGTTAATCATGGATCTGGACCGTGATCGTCTCCACCAACATATCTGTCGGCTTGTTTTCAATTCTAATCAATAATCAAAGTCTCACTAGTGCTGATGTTTGCTTGTGTGGCTCCATGTTTCATGTGAGGTGGAGATGACGCCGCCGCCACCGTCCCTCCTCTTCTGCTACGTAGCCAAGATGGCGTCATTGAGGGTGAGAAGTGTCCGTGGTTATGATGAAACCATCAGGTGTTAACACTTCACACGGACTATGTTTTTATTTGTGTACAACATCACTTTAACAACCAAACGTGCTTGTTTTTACTTTATTAATATGAGGCAGGTGAAGTGTATGAGAAGTAAACGTCTTCACATCAGGTTGAAATAAAAACGTCACATGGAGACGGACTGAAGATTTACTGAAGTATTATTATATATTTGGATCATTACAGATAAATTATTCTTTTTTTTTCTGCTACAGTCGTGTTGTTGTAGCGACGAGGTCGTCACTCCTTCATCTTTCTGCTCTGATTCATTCAGCTTCATTGTTGCCACAGAAAAACACACACACTCTCTGTGCAGTCAGCAGTCGTCCCTCCTCTGTGTTCAGGACGTCGACGTGTTGATTTGATGATGTGACCGGGACTCAGTTTGGTATCGCCATAGCAACGGGAGGCTGTGGAGAAATCTGCTTCCCTGTTTTCATCTGTTTTAAATCATCGAAGAAAAGATGAGATGGATCAGTGACACAGTGTGTGTGTGTGTGTGTGTGTGTGTGTGTGTGTGTGTGTGTGTTGATCCGTTCAGATCAGCTGCTGCTTCATTTTAACCTCTGTCTCCTCGTTAACCTTCGATGTTTCTGTCTCAAGTGGTCGATTTGATTCAGTTGTTTTGTTTGTAACGTTAACGTTCATTTCGTATCTTCTTCTCTTTCTTCTCCGTCTTCTTTGTTTCTCTCGTAAACAAACGTCAAATACTGAATCAGGTTTCTTCTCTGATTCGAGCGTCGTCGTAACTTTGTTCTTTCAGGAGCGAGTCGCTGTTTGCCAACACTAATACCAGCGACGTGTGATTTGAGGGGAAATGATTAAAAATAGAGCAGAAACGTGCTTTAAGCTGGTTGTTCTGCATATTTTTCTGGATGTGTGTCGCGGTTACACGACTGTTGCATCATGTCAGAACTGATTTCACCGCTGAGCTCACACTGACTCACGCAGCCTCCGACGGCGACTTTAAATCATAATCTCTTCTAAATAACTGATTGATTAGCAGCTTAACACTTGGCTGAGCTCTGGACCGTCACTGTTCATGTGTGTGAATCATCAAACATCAGTCATCTGCCTTCATGTGATCTGAGTCGAGGCCACGACTCTGCAGCCTCTGTTCAGTCTCAGCTCTTGTTAATATTTCACGTGGTTAGAAGTCGAAGCGGCCGTTCGCTTTTCTCCTGAAAGGAAACGTCTTCTCCTCATTTAACCTCTGGCACCCAATCTCCATACTAACCAGTGGAGCCTGGACTCTGGACTGGAGATGCTCCTTCCTTTATTTTCAACACTTTAATGTCACAATACGTTACAATCTGCTGCTGCAGAAACAACAGAGACCGAGGAGGAAACGTGTTCTTTCTGGCTCCTTCACAGATGTAAAGCAGCAGGATTTAAATATTTTAAAACATTAAAAACATCTGTTCTTGTTTTATCACCAGAACAAGGTTTGATTAGTTTGATTCGATGTTTAGTTGAAGATGAATCCAGGACTCGATGTTTCCAGATGGAACATTTCATTTTAACGAGACGAACAAAGACGAGTTTTAATTCTCGTACTTTCAGACTCATCTTTTATCGTTTCGAGCACAAAAATGTGTTCACATTCATGAAGGTTGAGTTTTCTCTTGAAACAAAAGCACAGAGCTGTTTTCACCTTGAACTGTTGGAAAGACATCAGGCGGATATTTTAGTCTCTAACATCACAATCCTCAGCGTCAGTGTTTGATCAGGATGAGAAAAATTCACTTTGTGACTGAAATGTCAGAAATGTTACTTTTCTACAGAAAGAAAACGTATTATTCACCACACATGGGTTGTGTTTTATAGTCATCGTAGTAAATAATAATAAAAACAATCAACTAGTAATTTTTTCTTTATTTCTTTTTTAATTTTTTAAAATATATTTAACATTTAATAAATTTTCATTTTATTTCTACATTTAGAATATTTTTGAATATATTTTATATTTTTTACATTTCTTTATTTATTTTTCTATAATATTTACAATATTTTAACTTATTATTTAACTTTTCAAAACGTTTCTTTACTTTTCTATATGTAGAATATTTTTGGATTCTTCTCATATTTTCTTATTTTCCTTTTTTTTAATTTCATTAACTGAATTTCCCCCATGAGGATCAATAAAAGAATATTTTATCTGTTTGATATAAGATAATTAAATATAGAGATAAAACTTTATTATTTGTGACATTACTGCAGTTTCTTTGTTTGGAGACAGGAAGTGAAAATCAACATGAGTTTAATTCAGGTCATGTTGTTGTTGTTTTTTAAGTCTGTGACTTGTCTGGTTAAAATTCATTCATGCTACTGCTGAAGTGAAGTGATATTTTGAGCTTTATTAGTGGTTAAAAAATGACAGTTTAGATACGTTTGGCTGACTGCCCCATTTACTTTCATTGTTAACTATTTGGTTGTGAAAACAAAAGACGGTCAAACTGGATATTACTTCAACCAACGTAACATATCTGTTGAGGAGGAGTTTGACTGGTATTAATGGTGAGATAGACTCTGGTTCATGTTACTCTGGACCGTCACTTTAAATTTAGTCGTTTAGTTAAAACTGAAATGACCTGATTGATATAAAAACACGTTCTCCATCTGAAGACAAATGTAAAACCACAAAGATGAAAACATGAAACACCTGTTTGTTTTAGTTTTTTGTGACTTTGCTGCTGTTTCACTTTGTAAAGTATCACAGCTCATACAAGTCACATGTATCATTTCTGTGCATCAGTGAAGCCTCGTGGTCTAAAACGTGCAGCTCATCAGCAGGAGACTTTAAATCCGATGGACTCGATCCAGAATCACCACAGGTTTTACTGGTTCACTTCACATAACTGGAGCTGTTTTTCTGCTCAACATCACTTCAACAGAAACGTTCAGCTGCGTCTGTAAACGTTGAAGCTTCACGTCACGTTTGACGACAGATTTTCTGATTAAAAAAGAAAAAAAACACTTTGTAGCTTGGTCATGTTTTGGTTTAAGTGAAGAGGCGACATCAACACACTCTCTGATTTGCTGCTGTTTCCTGTTTGAACAGATTTAAGGTTTATTAGTTTCTATGAGACGCGCTTCATTTAGAGAAACATTAGCGGCGACAGCATCACCGGTGCGATTACTAATCATCTGCAGCATCACGGTGAGATTTGTTTACAGTAATTATACCACGGGCAGCGCACAGTTGGGAAATAAACTGATGTTTGAAAAGCACCTTGATTTTTTTATTTTTGGTGTAAGTGGAGTGGTTGAAGCGAGAGACGGAGGTAAAGGACGGATCACACATCATTCTGACTCATTCTCCTCGTCCTCGGTTTTAATGAAGACTCCTGGGAAACTGAGGCTGCGAGGGTGAGGTCAGGGTCAAAGGTCAAGCAGCTCATCATCATAATCATCTCACTTTGTTATTCATGATTTCTGGACATATGTCGCTCTGACTGCACCACGGTCCCGTCAGGACGAGTTAAACTGAATCTGTCGCATCAGGAGGATTCAGCTCTTTTATTTTTATCATTTTACACAAAAGAAGGAGACAAAACTGAGACCGTCTGCTGGATTCAACAGGGCTGGTCCAGCAGGAACCAATAGAGACCAGCACAGACAAAGAGAGACCAGCTGAGACCAACACAGACCAGCAGGAACCAGCCAGTTCATCTGATTTTCTGTAACAAAGACGAACAGAGACCAAGAGAGACCAGATCCTTTAAATCTGTAGCTCGACTTCATGGAGCTTTGCAGTAAATTTCAACTCATTGTTTCCTCATCAGGAGTTGGCAGAGACCAGCACAGACCATCAGAGACCATTACAGACCATCAGAGACCAGCACAGACCAAGAGAGACCATCAGAGACCAGCACAGGCCATCAGAGACCAGCACAGACCAAGATAGACCATCACAGACCATCACAGACCATCACAGACCAAGATAGACCATCACAGACCATCAGAGACCAGCACAGACCAAGATAGACCATCAGAGACCAGCACAGACCAAGAGAGACCATCACAGACCATCAGAGACCATCACAGACCAAGAGAGACCACCAGAGACCAGCACAGACCAAGAGAGACCATCACAGACCATCACAGACCATCAGAGATCATCACAGACCATCAGAGACCAGCACAGACCATCAGAGACCAGCACAGACCAAGATAGACCATCAGAGACCAGCACAGACCAAGGGAGACCATCAGAGACCAGCACAGACCAGCAGAGACACTGGCAGATCCTTCAAGTCCTGTAACTTGTGAGCTGGAGCCTCTTTGGATCAAACTTCTTTGTTCAGCTCATTAATTAATTAGTTAATTAATGTCAAGTCAACATCTGAAACATCTGGTCGTTTTCTCCACTGGATCATTTCTCCAGGTCCAGTCATCGTCCTGCTGAGACACGGAGACACTAGAGCTGCCGTGTCTGCTGAGTAACGAGTCTGTTTGCTCAGCAGACATGTCGCTGTGTGCGCGTAATTTTCAGTGAGTTTTCTGCCTCATGAGGTGAAAATCAAACATGTTTGATTTTCACTGTGTGGGCTCTAGTTGAGCTACGTGCTGAGGGCAGAAATTCAGGTGGCCAATCAAAACGCATCGTCCGTTCACATGATTTCACGTCATTTCAAGATGGCGGCCCCCAGGTCCACGTTGTCCTGTGTGTTTTACAACAACAATTCAATAACATTTCTTGCGATGACATGACGTGAAATCATGTGAACGGACAATGCGTTTTGATTGGCCACCTGACTTTCTGCCCTCAGCACGTAGCTCAACTAGAGCCCACATGGTGCAAAAAATATCAAACATGTTTGATTTTCACCTCAAGGCCTCATGAGGCAGAAAACTCACTGAAAATTAAACTCACACAGCCACATCTCTGCTGAGCAAACGGTCTCGACTGACTTTGTGCTCAGAGGTAGCTCCAGGGTGCAGCAGGTATCAGAGACAAACGTCTACGAAGAGTTGGACCTGATCTACAACAACATTCAGGTCGTCGTCAACCTGCATCAGCTTCAACCTGGTGTCGATTCCTCCTCAGATAAGTATCATGAACGTGTTTCTGTTAGAACCAACATTTCCTGTATTAGATCAGAGTCAGTGTCAGTGAACGTGTCACCGGTTCATGTTTTCCTGCTGCAGTTGTAACGAAGCTCTGACGCCGTTGAAGTCTGGTCTCAGATCAGTGACAGTAAATGTTAGCAGCCACGTTATAATTTTTTAATTTTTATTTTGATCTTTTTTTTTTTTATCAATCTGTAACAAAAGACGCTTTGATGAAACGTTGTATTTTTCCATGTCAGGATGAATCTTTCTGTTCTGTTATTAACGACCTGTTGCTCATTATTTTATCAACTGAATCAACTCACACGCCCATGAAGCCATGATAGACCCATCAATTTGATTATGTTCCTCTGATTAATACACTCGTTTTGAGTCCGTCCACGTTAACGGTCGGAGAAATAATCAGCTGTCGTCAGGAATATGGCAGAAATATATGTGGATTTGCGGAGGATTTATGGCAGTCATTTAGAGAGAGGTTTACAGTTGCTGGAGCCGAGGAGGAAAAGCACGGCTGATGAAAAATAGTCTGTCAATCTGTCTGCCCTGGGTAGAATCTCAAACCCAGGACTCTGACGGAAAGAATGAAATATTATGTGAAGTGTGAAATATTCCAGTGGAGAAATATTCGGCTGTGTCTGTCCTTATTATCCGTCTCTCTCCTTCTCTTTTGTCTCGCTCTCTTCATCTCTCTGCCCTCTCGCTCTCCTTCGCCTCCATTATTCTGTCTCTTTCCATCTCCCTCAGCGCTGCAGCACGTTCCTCCAGGTTCCACTGAGAGGGAGGAGATGACAGACACGGGAGCTACTTTCCTATCTATTTATATTGTATCTTTTATTTTCTGGGGATTTTTTTTGCAGATAAAAGTTCAGTAAAATAACTTCAAACTTGACATAATTGTGAGAAAAGTTGTGAATCAGAAAAGGTTCTGGAGGTGAAAAGCTTTGTGTTTTATTGAGACTAGAACGTATTTTATTTGATTTGACTTTAAGTTAAATCAACGTAAAGATGTCGAGTTTTATTTCTTTTAATTTGTGTTGGAGACGGAAAATTTCTCAACACAAACTATAAAGTTGTTTGATGCCGAGACACAAAAACAGAACAAAAAGAAACAAACATCAGAGAATAAAGACGATAACACGACGATCAGAAATGTGTCTTATTCCTTTTAGATCTAAAGATTAAAGGAAGGTAAAGAAAGTGAAAGTGAAAGTACACAAATGTATGAGATATGTGGGACAATGTATCTATTTATAGTTTCTATAAAAAGTATTTTAAAGTCTTTAATTTTCAAAAGAGTGTCGATATAAGTAGAATTATAGTTTGATATAAAGAAAACTATGGTGATATATTAGTTATCTGGTTGAACTGAGGTTGTAAAAGTAAAAAGAAAATGTCTTTAAAGTTGTGATAAAAACTTTAATATATTTGAGATGTTAAATAGTTTTTTATTTCAGAAAATGAGTAAATAAGAGAGAAAATGTGAGATATTTTGATTTAACGTGGAGTGAACATGTCACAGCTGGAGCCGACGTAGCTGATTCATCGACCTGTAACATCCAGTCTGGATCTTAGTTGGTCTGTTGGTTCAGATCAGATTCATTTATCAAACTTTAACGAGTCTTTTTACATTAATTCAACAGAAACGAGACGAGTCGTGGAGCTCAGAGCTGATCCGGTGGTGACCTCAGGTGTTTTTCTTTTTTTTTTAAGAAAAGAAAAAAAAACCAACCCTCTTCATCTTTTAGCTGATGTAACGAATCGTGTCATCTCTTCCCTCTCAGGGCGAATCCCGTCGCACCGTCTCCTCCTGATGAGACGCGACGGCGGCGTCTGGCAGCCTGATCGACAGTCACGCCACATGCAGAGTTAATTCAGAAAGCTTTGCTCCTGAGCCAGATGAAAGATTGTATTTGTGCCGGTGACTCGAACCGATTCCCTCGACACTGTGACACTTGATGCGTCGGAGTTTCTTTTGCTGCAGGAAATTTAGTAGGAAATGAGATTTTCCGCAATCGTCAGCTGAACCAGAAACACGGGAGGAAAGTGTCTGCAACTTTTTTTTTTTTTTTGGGAGACAAAAAAATAAAATAAAATAAAATAAAAATTGTGAAGAACACACACACTCATGCACACATACAAACACACACTGATACACACACGCACACAGATTTACACACACACACACACACATATAATAACACAGACAGAATAATAAAAATAGTTCTGCTGTCACGCTGAGATGAGAGCTTGAAAGTGGAAGATAATGACATCTATTGGGAATCAAGCATCTCTCTGTGTAGCGCACACACACACACACACACACACACACACACACACACACAGTTGATAAAGACACTAATTCTCTTGCTCATGTGATTCACGTTGCACTGAAACAAGCTCTGACAGTCACTTCGACTCAAGTTGATTCTGTGAATTTGGCCTAAACAGAAGTGTTGCTGCTGTGGAAATGAACAGGAGGTGTGTGTATGTATGTGTGTGTGTGTGTGTGTGTATCAGTGTGTGTGTGTATGTGTGTATCAGTGTGTGTGTCTGTGTGTATCACTGTGTCTGTGTGTCTGTCTGTATCTGTGTGTGTGTGTGTGTGTGTGTGTCTGTGTGTGTGTGTGTGTGTGTGTGTGTGTGTCTGTGTGTGTATGTGTGCGTGTGTGTGTGTGTGTGTATCACTGTGTGTGTGTGTGTGTGTGTGTGTGTGTGTGTGTGTGTGTGTGTGTGTGTGTGTGTGTGTGTGTGTGTGTGTGTGTGTGTGTGTGTGTCACCTGTGGTACCTGATGTGCTTCCATAGCAGAGGTATTTTTTCTTGGCTCAGGAATCCAGTGCAGTTTGTGCTGCCAACTCTGTGACTCACACACTGAGTCTACACGAGAAATAAATCTGACCTCCATAGAGAAAAGAAAAAAAAAATTTTTGTACAGGATGTTATTTCAGTCAAACCTGTGCATATTGGAGGAAAAAACTCATCTGATAATACGGAGCTCCATTAGGTTTCAGTCTATTTTTTAATTTGATGGTTTGTGCTTTAATTACATCATTGCTTCTCTCCTGCTGCTGCTGCTGCTGCTTCTTCCAAAACCCCGAGCAAGAAATAATCCCAACTGCAACATAAAGATAAGGATTCGCTGTTTGCTGCAGGACAATCTGCTGATATGGTGTTGTATAGCAGCAGGTTGTGCAGTATGGGTAGCATGTGGCAGCCATTTAAAAGTCCCATTACCTGGCAAGAAGACAGCGTTAGTACTTTAGGATTTTCTAAACGATTGCACCTGAGAGAGGCCGAGGTGAGCGGCGGCGCTCCGGCTCTTTGGGGATAAAAAAAAAAAAAATCTTGTCCCACAACTGAGTCACTGGGAGTTTTGGACTCGGTTCAGATCAGAGCGGCGACTCTCACGCGGATTATATTTATTCAGGTTTTTTCGTCCCAACTGCTCAACCAGATGGGAGGGAATCGGCTGCTGTAGCGTCGGGCCAGGAGCAAAATGAGCCTCAGCAGCTCGTGTTTGGACACCGACGGCTGCGGCGTTTTGGACTCACAGCTGCTTAAAGATGTATGAAAAAGATGAGGAGCAACTAGTTTTGCAACAAGTTACAAGGATGAATGTTTGTGTGGTCGTTGTAAAAGTCACAATCAAACCAGAGGCAGAGATATTTATAATGTGTCTCAATGCAGATACTTGTCTTCGTTCACTTGTCGTACGCTACCTTCACTACTGAGGTGGTTGCTCTGTGAAGCCAAACTTCCTCTAACATTTCACACAATAAATGGTCGAATATTCACTGTTGAATTTACATTAAATCGGGACTGACATTATGTTAAAACTAGAAGCATCTGAGCCTGTGTTTAACTTCATGACTAATCATTTTCACTCTGTCTGATTTGCAGAGCTGTGTATGAATGTGATGCTTTTTTCTCAACGTAGTGAAGCCAGCTGGTGATTGGATAAATGCTCCATTCACCCTCAGGCTTCAGTGGGGGCTGAATGGAGCAGTAGGTTGGCCATGAAACCAGGCTTCTCCGTGATGACTGGTGGAACTGTGTGAAAGGCTGAACCGCTTTTTGATTGGTAGAGATTTGGAAACAAACGTCAACATCGAAGCGAAGTAGAAATAAGTCTGAGCGGAGCAGTCGTGAGACAACGTGCTGTCTGTCCAGAGCTGTCTTATTTTAATACATTATACATATTACACTGTAAATAAAGTTTCATCAGTTCATTCATAATCATGTCATATCTCCTAGTCAAGTTGTAAAGTGAAACTATAGCCTGCTAGTCAGCGTGCTAGCACCTAAAATGAGCTTCCCCTGTTTGAAAGACGAGCAGCCGTCGCTGGTTCACTATGTTCCTACTTCTTACTTTATGGTCGTTCAGAAATGAGGAAATCTCAACGTCTTCTTCTTATGGAAGTTGTCAATGTTTCTTCTACTGAAGAAGAAATATAACAATCAATCAAACCACTGTTTCACTTTCCACTGCTTCTTTTACCTTCACGTCTTTATTTCTTGTTTATCTGACTTTTTTATAAGACTTTTGTTTTAACTTCAGCTGCATCTTCTCTCGAATATTTGAACATTGAGCTCAAATGTTGTGCAACAACATAACTAATTAATGATCGATCTGATCTTCGAACACGAAACATAAAACCATGAAAAGAGCAAAGAACAACAACAAACGTCAGACCTCATTTTAAAAACTGAACAGATGGACACTTGGTGTCTCGATCCAGATACGTCCATTAGTTCACGTCCATGTAGTAAACTATGTTCACTATGTTGTTACGTCGTAGTGTGTGAATGTCAACATGGTAGTTTAGTCTCAAATGGTTGTTCACTGACCAGAAATGAGGATCAACGTCTTCTTCTCCTTGTTAACGGTGAATCATCACTGGACAGAACGTTAATCATGGATCTGGACCGTGATCGTCTCCACCAACATATCTGTCGGCTTGTTTTCAATTCTAATCAATAATCAAAGTCTCACTAGTGCTGATGTTTGCTTGTGTGGCTCCATGTTTCATGTGAGGTGGAGATGACGCCGCCGCCGCCGTCCCTCCTCTTCTGCTACGTAGCCAAGATGGCGTCATTGAGGGTGAGAAGTGTCATTATGATGAAACCATCAGGTGTTAACACTTCACTGTGTTTTACCAGACGTGTAGTACTTGTACTGATAGTAAGTGTAAATATGAAAGTATACGAACTGAGACATGTAGGTTTTTAGTTTCTGGTCAAACTCAAAAAAACTACTACATTACTATTTTCTCTCAGTTACATCAACATTTAACTTATTTTACTGCACTTTTATCTTCATAAATCTTCAGAAAATATTTAAAAAATCATATGAAACATCAAAGAAACAAAACATCTCTCATGTCTGTCGTCTCCTACGTCGTCCATCAACCACTGACACGTCTCAAAGTGATGATATCACTGTTTTTTTCAGATTTGTAGAAAAAGAAAAAGTCGTCTTGTGTCAGAAGTGAAGTCACAGCCTGGAGCTGTTTTCACAGTCTGAAGTTGTTTTCGCCTCATGTTGAGTAAACTGACCTTTAAGTGGGAAAACAGTGGGTCTCTCCACCCTTATTACCAACATGACAGCAGGGCTGCGATTGTTTTCACCTTCTGTGTGTGTGTGTGTGTGTGTGTGTGTGTGTGTGTGTTACTGTGGACACACCTACAGGAGCAGGAACAACCACAGTGAAGGTTTAACACCCTGATGTCATCACAGCTGTTGGAGGCGACTGCAGCTTCACTGTCCTTAATTCAGAAAGTTGTCTGCTGCTTCTGCTTGTTGAAGTGCCACTGAGCAAGGCACTGACACTCGTCTGGCATCTGTGGGACCTTAACCTACCAACCCCCTGTTAAAACCCTTAATAACCAGACTCCATCAGGTGTTGAAGAGCTCATAGCTCCTTATTCTCCCACTAGATGAGTGTGATGACAAACTGCAGGTTTCCTTGTGGTTCCTAGAGTCTCTGAGACCAGAATGGGAGGTAGATCTGGATCTGATGGACCCGTTAGCGAGATTCTTTAGTAGGAAGCCCAAGAACAAACCGGAGTAATCTTCAGTACACAGATGAAGTATTTACTGAGGTGACAGGTGAAGTAAGGCAGCGCTGGGCTCAGAGAGACACAGCTCTCACAGGATCCCTGTCAGAATGAGCTGCTGATCTCTGGACACCATCCACTTTTATCTTCTTGGCCTGGGCCCGTACACAGGTTGGACTGACACCGATCCAACATAACTGACCAGCTACCAGAGACGTGGACGGACCGACCACTGTCCACGTCTTGCTCTGGGAATGTGATGAGCAACGTGTGTGAGTGTTGTTGTGGACGTGGATCTGATGACCAGACCTGATGAGATGGACAAGTTTCATCTGTCCCAGTCAGACAAGACAATTCTAACCAGTTACGTTATCTTAAAGCTCTGGACCGTACAAGGACATAATGTGAGCTCAGAGGAAAATCACTGAACAGGAGCATAAGATCAGTGGAAAAACGCAAAATAAGAACATGTGACATGTTGAAACGAAGCCGATTAGAACAGAACCAGATCCAGTTTGGGTCCAGGAGGCAGAGACACTTTCTACACTTAATGTCAGACTGAAAACTTTCCTCTGTGATGAAGATGATAGTTAGTGATGGTTCAGGTCCTGGACCTTCATTTAGTTAAACTGATGTAGGATCAGGCTGCTGAGAACTCCCATGATGCACTGCTCTCCATCACACATATAGTGACAATATCTTTGTTCTTACTGGAAATGTTGCTGCTTCATCTGATTGTTTCAGTATAAAATGTCTCTTCCTGGTCTCCTTCTCTCCAGGTTCTGGATCTGGTTCTGGATCTGGTTCTGGATCTTTCTTCTTTTGTGTTGTTCACTGTGGAAACTGTTTGGTTTTTTAATTCTGTAATATTCTAAAGAGCCTTGAGATAAATGTGTATTTTGACTTGTTGCTCCAGTTCATGTGTCTGTTCGGATGCTACTTTTTAATATAACACAGGTGGTTTTAATGTTGTGTCTGATCTGTGTAGAAGCTCTGTGTGATTATTTGTCTCTAGATTAAATTAATATTCACTGATTGTCAAAGATCAAACACTAACCAACATAAAACAGCAGCTGATAAACTGACAACAAACCATAAAGCAACAGATTTTATGTTTGTGTTCGGTAACAACAGCTTCTGAAAACGACTAAAACTGGAAGAAGAAAAGCAGGAAATGGATCCGGTCATTAACATTAACCTCAATAACTTCAGTCTCCTCAGCTGTGAGAGTCTGTAACCTCTCACATCGACGCTTTGAAAGGTTGTAATCAACTTCAGCTCTAACTATTGTTTATGAAACCGGAGCCACGTTGACGAGGTTACACACAGCGAGCAAGAGGATTTGATTCGCTGATTCACATCCATTTTTTTCTTTTTTTTTTTTGTGACGAGCTTGTTTATTTCGGTTTGGTTACGTTCACTTTCTCAGCTCGATGGGAAATGAATCGTTTTCCAGTGACTTGTTGCCGCTGACGCCGTTCAACGTGTGTTTATGAGATGAAAATCATGACATTTTTCACAATGATAAAAAGACAGAAAATGTGTGTGTGTGTATGAATAGTAAATATGTGAGAGTCACAGAGAATGAACCATCACTATAACCGTGTCTTTATATCCACCGTATTTTCACTCTCTTTAACGCTGATAATCATTCAATCGGGGAACTTTACCCATTTTTACTTTTCCATTAAGAGTTTTCAGGCCTCGTTAGTATCCAACTGTACCGAGTGTCTGAGTGTGTTTTTGGAGTAGCAGAGTACAGACTGTGCTCTGACTCAGCAGACGAGACTGGAGCTGAATGTTAAAAATGACTAAATGCTAAATGCCAGCTCAGTAATGAGAAACCGTCTGAAGCTGTCAGCGGCGGCTCGGACCAAATGCTCCGGTTTTGATTAAGACACCTATCGTCTGTGTCCCGCAAAACAGAAACAGGCTGCGTTCTGAAAAAGGTCAAGTTTTTCAGGAAGTGAGGAACATTTTGTTCATTTGCCCGGTGACGTCTCAACATTTCACAAAGTATTTTCATCTTTTCGAGTTTGTAGAAGTTTGTCTGTTGATATTTTCCTGAAGACGCTGGTCTCAGATCAGTTACAGTATAAATAAGTGACCTCTACCTGACGTTAACTCATCTCCTCTCTGTTGCTCCACAGTTTATTTTACAGTTTCCTCAGTGATCACCAGCCTGTGTAACCTTCTGCCGTCGGTCCAGATCGCCCTCTAGATCTGGCGCTGGTGACATTTGCACCTTTGGTGGTTGAGCTATGAAGACAGGTTCAGTGTGTCGAGTTGTTGCCAACGTGCCAGCGTCAGGCTCAACAGGACGCCACCGGAGGATCCGTGTCCTGTTGTTTCAGCAGGTTGTTTAGGACAAAGCTGCGTTACAGAGAAGAGGAGGCTGGTTCCTATTGATGGAGATAAAACACATCTCCTCAGCTGGGAGGTACCGGTCGACACTGAAAACTGGGTTTTATTTTTGTTATGATCTGAACTTTACTGGTTGAAGGAGCCATAGTAATTATTTCTTGTTAATACCATTTGGAATATAATCGTTTATAATTTTATTTCTCTTAAATAATATTTATTATTCAGAGCATTTTGGTCTTTTTTTGAGGCCGTGCCCTCTACAGGTCATGGGGGTAACAGTATTAGAGTGTGCCGAGCCGAGGGTTTTGGTGCTTGTGCAAACCATCGTGACCGTGAAGCTGAATAAGACCTGAACAAAGAGAATCAGTTTTACCTTGCTCTGTTTTTTCTGTTCATTTGTGTTCAAGTGACATCAGTTACTACGTTCATCGTCTGCTACAGCTTCAGTTTGCAAACTTGATGAAGTTGAACATGATGACGTCTGTCGTCCGGAGATACTTTGGTTTTAAAACGTCAAACGTGAAAACAAACAACTATTTAAATGTTAATGATCCAGATAAAGTTGAGCTGCTGAGTTGGTTTATAACACTCAGCTGTAGTTGTAACATACTTGAATCTTATTCATGAGGAACAAAAAACAATTTGCTAACTGGTTCACTATTGATTTATACAACACTCTTCTCTTTCAGTGCAGATGCTTTTAGGATCCAATGATTATTAAGATTGTTAATGTCGTCATTAATATGTTTAAATCAGGAG
The DNA here is from genome assembly GCA_016801845.1 of Polydactylus sextarius. Lineage (NCBI taxonomy): Eukaryota > Metazoa > Chordata > Actinopteri > Polynemidae > Polydactylus > Polydactylus sextarius. The sequence continues at coordinate 25,340,324 of CM028910.1, forward strand.
CTGGAGGATTTTATGATTTGTTGAGAACAAATATTTGCAGACAGATATCGATGAAAAGCTCGGCTCTGTTGGTAACAGAGCTGCTGAGACCAACATGGAGGCTGCATGTACCAGGATAACTAGTCAATGATCGATCGATAGATAGATAGATACTTTATTCATCCAGTATCTTATTCAACATTCAGTCCTCCACATTGATCCATATACATATACCTGAGTTAACACAGTATCTGCTACAGTATCGGAGACAAACAGCAGCTGTTGTTTTTTTTTGTGAGTTTTATGTTTTGAGGGAAAATTTCTGCTTCTTTAGTGTCTAAATGTTTCTCTGTGTTCATCTGTTAGTTACTAACTGTGTTCGCCTGCTGTTTGGGTGTGAACAGGTGGAGCACAGCCAGTTTCTAAAGCCTTTGTTATTTATTAATTTATTTTGAACAGAAAACAGCTGCAGCCGACGGTGAATAGGAACAGGACAGATGTGGGTCACAGGACTAAAAGATGAACTGAAACTCAACGGGAAGTAAAACCGAGGGAAGGATGATTCTCTGTTCATCAATAAAAACCATGATCGGTTATAGTTATAGTTTATTTATTTGTTGTTACACTGATAAAGTTACAGCTGGACGGAGGTGTGTGTGCGTGTGTATGTGTATGTGTGTGTGTGTGTGTGTGTGTGTGTGTGTGTGTGTGTGTGTGTGTGTGTGTGTGTGTGTGTGTGTGTGTGTGTGTGTGTATCTCCCGTCTCTGTGTCCTGATAAACTGTTGTTGAGTCTCAGCAGTAGATGTAGTAGATGTAACATGGTCTCAGACTCTGTATAAAGTCTCTCCACCACATCATGTCACTGTTATTAATTTATTTCTATATTTTATCTCAGCGGCCGTGTCAGTGTTACTGTCCGTTTCACTGTTTTATCTCTACACTTACACACTCAGCAGCTCCAGTGGGAAATCAGTGTTTTGACCTCTTTAAAAATCTAATCGTCTGAGGAGAAAGTAAGAACATGAAGAAGTAAAAAGCTTCAGACGGTCACACGGAGATGGATGTTTTACAGAAAAACATCAACACAATTATTAGTAACATTATTTACCAAATGTTTTTTTTTTTTTGTTATACTGACTCTGAAGCTCCTTTAACTGAGTAGATGTTAAACTAAACCTACGTGGACTTTCATCTTTATAAAACGTTTCAGTGGTTTCAGTGGTACCGAACATCGGACTGAAGTTTTGTTACAAGACTGAAATATTACCCAAGTACAAGTACTGGAGTATGAATATACTCGAGTTAAAGTATAAATATTCTTCTAAACAACTACTCAGAGTTTTAGTTACTTTTTAAAATCAATGTATTTTGTTCCAACGGTGGAAATGTTTGTTTTCTCTGGACAATTCTATGATTCTTTGGATCAATTATGTTCAAAACAAATACAAAGTTTCTTTTTTTTTTAATTTATTCAAACATAATAAAATAATTTCAGCTGTCGACATCACATCCACTAACTTTAACCTTATTTCATTGATCTGTTTTCAATCTATTGATAACCTGACTACCACCTGTATCGTTGTGTTGCCATGGGAACCAGATGAGTCTGCTGCTTCATGTGATAATGACATTGATTCATTGTTACATGTCGTCTTGTGATGTCAGGTGATGTTGTAACTTCTCAGTAGTGAAGTAGATTAAAAACCATCATTTATACTCAGTTACAGGTAAAATCACAAAGTTTAATAAATAATAAAAAGTATAATTACCCTAAAATTATACTTAATTACAGTAATTTGAGTCGATTAAGTCGTTGTAAACAGTTGAATGACTTTTGATGCTGAAACAAATTTGTCTGACGATGTTGATCTTGTGAATCTAATATCTCAGGGACGTTTTGAAGAAATCCTTCAAATTTGGTACAAAGTTTAACTCAGACTTCAAGATGAATTGATTAGAGGTGTCATTATTGGTGTCAAAGGTCAAATGTGTTGATCAGTTTAACAGCTAAAGACGTCAGACTCTGGTTACTTTGTCTTGTGGTTTGTTTTGTCCGCCTGCGTCTTGTTGCATCATTTATTTGTGATTATTTATTCGTATTAACCCTCAGTCTTTGTGTCTCTGTACATTAAATCCTCTGAGATCGTGTCTGGATAAAGGGCTTCATGAATAAATGATCCTGAACTCGAACTAATTATGTTCTTGTTCAGTTCGACTTCATCGACATATTTTATTCGGTTTGATAACATCACACAGAACATTTCCAACCTTGTTCTATTCTCTTTGATTTGGATTCAGGAGCAGAAGTTCAAGCCTTTTTTTTTATGATGACCATATAAAACCTGTAACAACGTGACGTGTTGTGTCATCAGGACAGTTTTCATCCGGGTTTCCCGGAGGCAAACTCCCTTCCTGGTCGACACCAGACTGTTTTTATCAGAGCGGAGGAAGCTGCTTTGATTTAGGAGACAACACCGAGTCTGTAATGATGTTCTCAGTGGATAAAAACACCTCCTCCTCCTCCTCCTCCTCCTCCTCCTCCTCCGGAGTGATAGCGAGTGGTTTTGTTGCTGTTGTTTAGAGATGCATCAATCTCACCACTGAATGAAGTGGACGCCTGCTGACACTGTTCAGCATTCAAATTATCTCTCAGTCAATTAGTCATGAAGTTGAGAAGAAAAACTGAGTCAGAGGAAGTTTTTTCTCTCTCTCTCTCTCTCCTCTCTCTGAATGACCTAAATCTGTGGTTTCAAAGAAAATGGCGTCAAGAGTCTGAGACCAAAGAAGCAGAAAGTCGCCAGAGCAGACGGAGATAAAACTTCCCAGCTGTTTAGCAAAGAATTGGAGTTTACTTTTCATTTCAGAGGGGGTTATTTTAGGGGACATTCATTCATTCATTTATTTATTTATTATAAAGAAATTATGAACATACACACACACACACACGCACGCACACACACACTCTACAGCACATCCCCTCACTCCCTGGCAAGGGTAGAAAAACCTCATTAAGATCAAAGACTTGTTTCTTTTAATTACTCTGTCACTGCAGCCTCATCCTGCCCTCACACACACACACACACACACACACACACACACACACACACACAAATCAAAGCAGAAAACTAATTAGACTGTGGTTATTTTTAAACTAGGATCTCTGTCTGTGTGTCTGTGTGTATGTGTGTGTGTGTGTGTGTGTGTGTGTGTGTGTGTGTGTGTGTGTGTGTGTGTGTGTGTGTGTGTGTGTGTGTGCGTCAGGACCTCCTAATAACCTCACAACATTACTTCTAAGTCATCATCTTGTGATGTAAAGAAAGTTCATGTACAACAGTGTTGGTGGAAAGTAGCTCAGTTAATTTACTCCATAACGTCGTTAACTACAATTGAATGTTAAATGTAACTTTATTAATGTTCAGTCATTTGGTTAAAAGCTGCTGTGAAGAGAAAAAAGTGTTGTTTTTTTACTAAAACGCTGAAGTCGGCTACTTCTACTTAGTTTGGATTTGACTTTTTCTGTTCAGAACAAGCTAACGTAGGATAGTTGGATCCTGTCTTGTTTGTTTGTTTGTTTGTTTGTTTGTTTGTTTGTTTGTTTGTTTGTTTGTTTGTTTGTTTTGTTTGTTTGTTTGTTTGTTTTACCAAGCTGAAGTTGGCCGTAATGTTATTGGCCATTAGCTAACTTAAGCTAACTTTAGCTAGCTGACTGTAAATAACTGGTTGGTAAATCCAAACATCCAAAAGTCAGGATTTTTATCTTTATCACAAACTTTAATAAACAAACAGTCATTCCAGGTTAATACTGTATTGACACAGTGTTTTTTCCCTAGAAACAAAAGTCAGGTCGTCTTATATTCAGGGTCTAAACATACAAACCAACAGGTGGCGTCCAACGTCTTCCCAAGTGAGTCCAAGCTTCTTCTTCTTCTTTTTGTGTTTAATTTGCGGCGTCTTCCGAAATTTCCTTGTTTACACGAAGACGCAAAAGTGACAAGAGTGAAAACGCTGTCGTACATACGTCAGACCAGATGGAGGCGCCGTCGAGCTTCTACGGTCATGTATGAAAAACAAAGAGATGTTTATATCAAACATTATACAATTATACATAATATAATTATCATAAAATAGTGTAACGTGTTGCGCTGTGTTCACTTTATGTTCTCAACGTTTTCTTCTGTGTTTCTCTTGGATCTAGTGAACGAGCAGCAGCTGCTTTTCTTTTTTTAATTATTATTTATTTAACATGATGAGGAAACTGCTTCATTACAATTTACTTACTTACTTGTTATTTAATGTAGAAAACAAATACAATTTAAAAACAAAGATTGATTTGTCTGTTTTTGTGTTAAATTATTTTCTTGAAAAACAAGATTCGTCTCATCTTCAGAATCAAAACGAAACATCAGACAGTAACAATAGTGACGATATGTTTCTCTGGATACACAATTTAATCTCAACTCACTTAGAATAAAACAGAAAACAAAGAAAAAAGATACAATGAGCGAATTCCAGGAATTTCAGTGGAAAACAACTTAAAACACCAGGTGGATTAGGATGTAAACTTTCTTTTAGAACAAAATATACTATAACTGTAGTGTTGTTTTATATTTAACATCTGAGGAGTCACATTAATCTACAACCAAGAAACATTGAAGCTGCATCACTGACGGACCGTTGATGATCATATTATAATTTATATTCAGAGAAGAAACTGAAGCTTATTCTTCAAAAAACTGTATTTTATTACGATGACTGGTCCCAGGAAGATAAATATTATATTGTATCTTTATTTATTTCAAAGGAAAAAGAAAACATGGTTTAATTTAAAGACACCAAGTTGTATAACTAATAAATAACCAGAAACCAAAAACATTTATCAAAAATAAATATAAAAACAAACAGTTTGTATTAATAATGTATTTAAGGAATATTTACTAAGTGACTATTCTGCAAAAATGACTAATATATTATTATGAATCATAAATAAAGACTAAGTTAAACTCAGGATTGTTACTTGAGTCTCCTGAATTTTATCTGAATGTTTTATCTGACGATTTCATTCAGTCATTTCTCTCCAGAGAAGAGGAAATCGTTCTGTTTAGCTTCTGTTTAACTTTTTCAGTTTGTTTCAACTTTCAGAACGAGACGAATACGAGTGAAACCAGACGACTGACGGAGACTTCTGTTATTTCTTATCCTGCTGTGGTTTTGTCTCACTGGTAAATAATATCAATCTGTCTTTATATATATATATATAAAATATAATTCTGTTGAGGGAAATTGAGGTATCGTTTGTCCCCAGTGATTTACATCTGACAACTCTGTTGGTTTTTAAACCTGTTTTCATTTGTTCATGAAAGCGTCTGTAACTGAATGTGATTATACCGACACCAAAAACCAGACAACAGTCCCCGAACACCAAAACAACGACGTGACAGCGCGTGTGGGCTTTGTACTTGCCAACAAAAAGCCTATCTCCAGTGTCTGTTGCCAACATGGTGGCAGCGTGTGTGTGTGTGTGTGTGTGTGTGTGTGTGTGTGTGTGTGTGTGTGTGTGTGTTGATGGCACACCTGCCACTTCAAAGCTGGAGCCAGATGTGAAAGCGAAGGGACCGTCAGCGCTGAGACCCACAGTGGGAGGTGTCCACACGGTTCAGTAGCATAATTCACACATCATTATACAGTCAGAAACACAATGGCTGCTGCTTCATTACGATGCTGTGACTCATGCACCAGCACAGTGTCATCACCTGTGGTCGCACTTTGATGCTTCAACCTGCAGCAGCTGGTTTTTGTTTTATCTTCAAATCAGCAGAAAATATTTAGGACGTTGGTAAAACAATCAACACTGTTATGTTTGTTTCTGTTTACACATATTTCATGTTTCAACACCAGTTTCTTGGAAATAAAAGAGATTTTAACAAAACTAAAGCTGAAGATGAATGTTTCCATTAAAGTTTGACTCAAGTCAAGTTTTGACTCTTTTATACAAATGCATTGGAGTTGAACTGTGGGAGATAAACGAAAAGATTTTGGATGAATTTATTAAATGGTTTATTGAAATGTGCCAATAATATAATATATAGTATAATATATATCTATATATATATATATATATATAGATAGATAGATTAAGAGACCACTGCTTAGATTACTGCACAGATTATCTTTTTTTTTTTTTTTTTTTTTTACTATTTACAAGTATGTGTTTGAGTAAAATAAACATATTAGTTTCATTGTTTAAACTACCACCAACATTTCTCCCAAATTCCAAATAAAAATATTGTCATTTAGAGCATTTATTTGCTGACAAATGGTCAAAATAACAAAAAAGATGCAGTGTTTTCAGACCTCATATAATGCAAACAAGACAAGTTAATATTTATTTTGAAACATCACAATACTAATGCTTAACTTAGGAAGAGTTCATAAATCAGTATTTGGTGGAATAACCCTGACTTTTAATGACAGCTTTAACGCCTCGCCACCAGTCTTTCACATTGCTGTCGGGTGACCTCCTGCCACTCCTGGTGCAAAAACTCAAACAGCTCAGCTTTGTGTGATGGCTTGTGACCGTCCATCTCCACCATCCAGAGGTTTTCGATGGGGTTCAGGTCTGGAGATTGGGCTGGCCGTGACAGGGTCTTGATCCGATGGTCCTTGACTGACCCAGCTGTGGGGCAAGGAGCATTGTCCTGCTGGAAAACCAGTCCTCTGAGTTGGGGAACATTGTCAGAGCAGGAGGAAGCAAGTTTTTTTCAAGGATAACCTTGTACATGGTTTGATTCATACGTCCTTCAGAAAGAGGAATATACCTGATTCCAGCCTTGCTGAAACCTCACCTCTCCAGGTCTTCGTCTGACCATTAGACGTCTGGCCAGGTGTTGGCCAAAGCTGCCCGTCTAATGGTTGGACCTGGAGAGGCCTTCAAGCCATAGTGTCTCGCACCCACTGTCAAATTCGTTGGAGGATCGGTGATGATCTGGTGATGCTTCATCAAGCAATCTTCAGACCTGAACCCCATCGAAAACCTCTGGAATATGATCAAGTAGAGATGGACGGTCATCCTAAAATTAAAAAAATATATATAAATTATCGTATTGACCCAAATGTAAGACGACTCCTCTTTTTCAAGACACGTTTTTGGAAAAATTAGCGAATGAGTACATGAGCTGTAGCAGCAAACATGCATCATCTAGTAGTGGGTTTTGTTTTTATCATTATTTATTGATATAATTTAATGATAGAGGCAGCGTAGAGAGACAAGAATGGAGCAGAACACACACAGAAGCTTGACTGGGTCAGGATTTGACCTGTCGAACAGCTGCATCGCACAAATACACCAATGTGGTACAGCATGACCACTCAGCTCTCCAGGCGCCTCCTAGGAGCTGTGTTAAACATGCACGTGAGCATTAGCATTAGCATTATGGCTACCAAGTGTTGTATAGTGCGGAGGACAGTTTTCACTGGTCCAGTTTTGAAACTGTGACGGCGCCACAGTCTGGTCCACGTCTAGAAACACTGTCTCCTCTGATGTTTGTTTTCTAGTGAGTCTCCGAGTCGCGGTCGCTTCTCTCCAGGTCTCTGGTGAGAGAGAAGAAGACGTTTGACGCCACCTGTTGGTTCAGACCCCGGGTCTCTGGACCTGAATATAAGACCACCACAACGTCTTTTTCAGACTTTTTTCTAAAGAGAAAATACCGTCTAATATTCAGGTCAGTATATTTTATTATTAAATCCTTCTATTTACCTTGAAAACACAGGTCAAACATTGTGTTTCTTGAAAACCCCAGAAAACTTTTGTTTTCATCTGTATGTGGGTTTTTTCATTTTCATTTGCAAAAGAATCAAAGAGATGATTTTTTCCTTTTTTATGGCTCACCCGGAGCTCTAGAAATAAAAGTTCTCGTTTTCTGCATAAACAGCGTCACAACAAGGGACGAGCAGCTGGAGATCTGCTGAGATTTGGACGAACATGAAACTCTCCCACTTGAAACATCAAAACATGAACAAGTGCACTTGAATATCTTGTTTTCTGAACTAAAAGCACGAGCTTATGTTTCTGAAACCTTATGAAGAGAAGTTGAATTTTAAACCATTTTTTTCAGGATTTTTGGCGCAGTAAGGAATAAACTTTAACTATGAATTATTAGACCCATCAACCAAAACAACAGCGACAGATAAATATGGATTGTGACTGTAATTGCTTTCTATTTACTTATAGCTCACTATATTCACCGTCCTTATTTTAAGTGAGTCGTAAATCTGAGGGTGACATTACTGCACTATAAATTCCCAAATGTGAATTTACTGCAGCCGCACAGTAAACTAATAAGTGCCTATTACAGTATAGTGAAAGAGGAACAAGGTAATAATAAGGAGCACACACTTCTTTTTTTATCTTCAAAGTTGAAATAATTAAAAGCAATGACTGCAGCATAAATTAATTATTGTTTAATTATCTGAGAGACTCAGGTTGATGAAGATTGAAGATATTGTTAAAATAAATCTGGTAAAGGTGCAGTTTGCACGTTTTCAGGCTGTGACGGTGATAAATGTCGTCAATAGTTTCATGTGTTGGATGACCTGGACGATGCCTCCCGCCGCCAAACGCCTCAGCGGGTGAAGTGTTCATCCTCATCCTCTTCATCATCAGGCTGCTGCTGCTGCTGCTGTACAACCTCATCATTTTCACTTCTGTGATTAAATCTCAGACACTTAATGAGGTTTGCGGTTTTTGCCACAGTCCTCCCACACACAGCTTTGTTGCTGTTTTCCCAGAATTGAAAAATAACCTCACATGACTGCTCTGTTCTGAGGTTTGTTCATTCACAGAGCTGTGGCAGAAAAAGAAGGAGCTCCTATTGACCCCGAAATACTCAGTATTTATTCTGTAAAAACTCAAACTAAAGTTTAGTCACCACAGTTCTCTGTGAGTAACACTAGTTAACTAACATCTGCTATGCAGATGTAACACTGACATGCACCACCTTTAAAAGTGGGTTAACAGTAGTAAATATTAAAACAAAAACATATTGGTCTGTTGTTCAGGAAAATGTTGAATCTGCTGATGTGGAACAACCTTCATCACCAGTTGTTATAAACCAGACGTTGGGTAAGTCTTGTAAAACAGTGTTTTTAATAAACTCTGGGTTCACTTACTAAGTTATCAGTACTTCAGTTTATGTGTAGGGACCCTATTCATGCTACTGCTGAAGTGAAGTGATGTTTTGAGCTTTATTAGTGGTTAAAAAATGACAGTAATGACGATCAAACTCGATATTACTTCAACTAACATAAAATATCTCTTGAGGGGGAGTTTGACTCGTATTCATGGTGAAATCAAAAATTTGTGGTTTCAAATGTTTTAGAAATTATTATCTTTATTAAAGAAAAAAATACTTGGAGAATCCCGACAAACCACTAGAGGGAGCTGCATCACAGTTTGTGAATCATTCGATCGTTTCTCCGTTTTTGTTATCAGGTACAGGCTAATTCCTAGACCAGGGGTCAATGATTAGTTTGCTTCGTAGACTTCATCGTTTTCCTCTGACCAACACTCTCCTATTCCTTTTTAGTACCACACACCACTTTCCATTTCAGGGCTGATAAAGCTGCAGAGCTGCTGCTCCTCTCAGAGGTGTGTGTGTTTGTGTGTTTTAGTATGTATGTGTGTGTTATGTGGAGTATTTTCACATCCATTAATAGTTAATATCACTAGCAGAGGACACAGCTCTCCATTTCCTCTGCTACAGCATTTAAGTGTTGAAACATCTATGATTAAAGTGTTGAAGTGTGAATCGTGACCTGAGACAAACACTTCACTAATCTCACGCTCTCGTCTTAAAAAGGATTTCATGTTCAGGTATAAAATGTGTGAGTCTTAAATGTAAATGTGTCTTTATTTGGATGGGTGTTGCGTATTTATAGCTGCTCCACTTTGACTAAAACAGCAGTGTTTTGGTTGTCGTGCTGCGCATTATAATGCTGTCAGGTCGAGGGTCGTATCTGTTCAGCTGAATGGAGTCAGACAGGTAGAAAACTGCAGTGACATGAAACACATACACACACACGCATGAAAACACACACATGCAGAGACACACACTCCCTGTTTCAGTCATTCTCTGGCTTGGCATTTCCTGGGGTTGCTCTCTCTGCATGAGCTTTTCACACCTCCTCTCTCTCCGGCTGTGAGCAGCACAGCGATCTGATGGACACAGAGAGAGAGAGAGAGCAGTCAGGCAGATAGTTGGTCAGAGGCAGCCAAGCAAAGAGCTGCTGGTCAGACAAAGAGACAGACAGTGTGGGAGCGGTGCTGCGACCTGAATTTTTATTTTACTCTAACTATCTGTCTTCATTTATTCACACCAGGCTGAGATTAATTCAACTGAAGTGAAAGAAACAACGAGTCGTCCAACCTAAACAACCGAGCAGACAGAACAGACTTTACTTAGAAAATACACCACAGAAAACATAAATAGCTGCGTTACAGGTTCATTAAGGTTAGAAGATCTTCGCTCGGTCATTTAAGTCCAACATCCAACCACAACCATGTTGATGTCACCAAAACAGACTGATCCTGTCTCACACGACCACCAGAGGTCACTATACAGTAAAACCTGGGAGAATCAGATAAAATATTTTCAAAAATTATCAAAGAAAATTGTGCCACATTACTAGAAACTTTCTTTCATCCTGAATAACTGACATCGTCTTTAATTCATCACTATTATCATCATATAATGTTCAACTTAATGCAGCTCAACATTTTATCACCTCTGGTTCATCGTACTGCAGTGACACAGACATAGAGGTTTGATTATGAATGCAGATTTAAAAAATATTTTAAAAAGTCTAACAGGTGCAAAAAACTGACCCAATAGACACATTTGTGTTATTAAAATCCAAAATAACTGAAACCAAAGTTAATTAAACCCGATCTGAAGAACGTTGAGTGTCAGCGCTGCAACGCCGTGATGCTCAGTAATGAACAGCAGCTGTCGATAAACACATGAATGTCACAACATGTCAGTTTGCAGTTTACACACTTTTTCAGCATCAAAAGATGAAGTTATTCTCAGTCTTACATTCAGAAGAACCTGATAGGAAACAAAACTTCAAGAACGATTGTGTGATTAAATCAAATCAATTGTGTTTATTGTCATTATCCAGCTGCAAAATGGAAATCAAATTGCAGTATCTTGTGGTTTACATATTAAAGACCTTTGATGGTGCTTGGATGATAACTGTTCATCAGTTGAAGTGGACCGTGGACCTACAGCGCCTCCCAGAAGGAAAGAAACTAACTAAAGAAACTTTCAGAGATGTGTGACGTCACAGTTCATGTTTCCAAACACAGAAATGTGTTGTAGTTTTAAAAAATCCTCCAGCTCAGCATTTTGATATCGCTACATAGCCACTGTTAACATTAGCAGATGTTTATTTCACCACTAAGATGTGTGAAGTATTTTTTTATCTCTCCATGTTCTCTCCCAGGCTCAGAGTCAGAATCAGAATCAGCTTTATTCGCCAAGTATGTGACACATACAAGGAATTGTCTGCGGTTCTTTTTTTTCGCTTCCATGTAATTTAAGCATACAACTAAAAAAACAGTAATAAACATCTTACACACAGAATATAAACAATATATAAACATTGTGTGTACTGAGCTTGAGGACTGTAATGGAATAAATATGAGCGAATGTTAAAAGTGAATAGTCTTATGTTACGTCTTATACATACATACACACATCTTACGTTATGTGTATGTATGTATATAAATTTTAAATGTTATTTACAAAAAAAAAATATTTATTTATTTATTTATTTATTTATTGCACATTGTGAAAATTACAGATCAGTCAGTTGGATTGCTCTGCAATGTGTTTGAGTTTGGTGGGTAGAGCAGTGTTCATCAGAGTGACGGTCTGGGGAAAAAACTCCTCCTGTGTCTGGCTGTTCTGGCCTACAGTGATCTGTGTCGCCTACCGGAGGGAGAAGTTCAAACAGGTTGTGTCCAGGGTGTGATGGGTCTGCAGAGATGTTTCCTGCCCGTTTCCTGACCCTGGATGTATATAAGTCCTGGATGGTTGCAGATCAACACCAATGATTTTCTCTGCAGTCCTGATTGTCCATTTTAGTCTGTTCCTGTCCTGTTTGGTGGCAGAACTAAACCAGACGATGATGGATGTGCAGAGAACAGACTGAATTATTGTGGTGTAGAACTGGATCAGCAGCTCCTGTGGCAGGTTGAACTTCCTGAGCTGACGCAGGAAGTACATCCTCTGCTGGGCTTTTGTGATGATGGAGTCTATGTTGGGGGTCCACTTTAGGTCCTGGGAGATGATGGATCCCAGAAACCTGCAGGTTTCTACCGTGGTCACAGTGTTGTTGAGGATGGTGATGGGGGCTAGTGCGGGGGGGCTACTCCTAAAATCAACCGTCATCTCTACAGTTTTGAGCGAGTTCAGCTCTAGGTTGTTCTGGCCACACCAGAGGGCCAGCTGTCCCACCTCCCATCTGTATGCAGACTCGTCGCCGTCCTGGATGAGGCCAATGACAGTTGTGTCGTCTGCAAATTTCAGGAGTTTGACAGATGGATCTCCTGAGGTACAGTCATTTGTGTAGAGAGAGAAGAGCAGTGGGGAGAGCACACATCCCTGGGGGGCAGCTGTGCTGATTGTCCGGCTGCTGGATGTGATTTTCCCCAGCCTCACTTGCTGCCTCCTGTCTGTCAAGAAATTTGTAATCCACTGACTGGTGGGGTTGGACGGAGAGCTGGAGGAGTTTGTTGTGGAGGACGTCTGGGATGATGGTGTTGAAGGCCGAGCTGAAGTCCACAAACAGGATCCTTGCATACGTCCCTGGGTAGTCGAGGTGTTGCAGGATGTAGCGCAGACCCATGTTGACTGCATCATCCACTGACCTGTTTGCCCGAAATGCAAACTGCAGAGGGTCCAGCAGGGGGCCTGTGATGTTCTTCAGATGGTTAAACACCAGTCTCTCAAAGGACTTCATGACCACAGATGTCAGGGCCACAGGCCTGTAGTCATTTAGTCCTGAGATTGCTGGTTTCTTGGGGACTGGGATAATTGTGGAGCGTTTGAAGCAGGAGGGGACTTCACACAGCTCCAGTGATTTGTTGAATATCTGGGTGAAGATGGGGGCCAGCTGGTCAGCACAGACTTCTGTCTGGACCTGGAGCCTTTCTGGTCTTTTGTTTCCTGAAGAGCTGACATACATCCTCTTCACAGATCCTGAGTGGTGGTGGGGAGTCAGTAGGGGGAGGTGAGGGTTGTCTGATGGAGTGAGGGATGGGTGTGAATGTTGGCTTATCAAACCTGCAGTAGAAGGTGTTCAGGTCGTCAGCCAGTTCACGGTTCACTGCGATGTGGGGGGATGGTCTCTTGTAGCCAGTGATGTCCTGTAGACCTCTCCACACTGACGCAGGCTCGTTTGCTGAGAAGCTGTTTTTCAACTTCTCAGTGTAGCAGCTCTTTGCCGCTTTGATTTCTTTCGTCAGCGTGTTCCTGGTCTTGTTGTACAGGACTCTGTCGCCACTTCTGTAGGCCTCTTCCTTGGCCCGATGAAGCATCCTGAGTTTTGCAGTGAACCAGGGTTTATTGTTGTATGTGCAGAAGGTTTTGGTCGGCACACACACGTCCTCACAAAAACCAGTGTATGATGTCACAATATCAGTGAGTTTAGGTCTGTAGCAGCAGCCTCTAAAACACTCCAGTCAGTGCAGTCAAAGCAGCTTTGACTCAGTGGTCCATCTCTTCACAGTCTTTACTACAGACTCGGCAGATCTGAATTTCTGCCTGTAGGCTGGGAGAAGATGAACCATGCAGTGATCAGAGAGTCCCAAGGCTGCACGGGGGACAGAGAGATATGTGTCCTTTAAAACTGTGTAACAATGGTCCAGAGTGTTTTTTCCCTGGTGGGACACTTGACATGTTGTTTGTATCTGGGCAGTTCACGGCTGAGGTTTGCTCTGTTAAAGTCCCCAAGAACAATGAGCAGAGAGTCTGGATGTTTCCTCTCCATGTCAGTCATCTGGTCGGCCAGGTGTTGTATGGCTTCACTGACACAGGCCTGGGATGGGATGTAAACACCAACTAGGATGAATGAGAACTCCCACGGTGAATAAAACGGTTTACAGTTTATGAAAAATGTCTCCAGGTGGGGGCTGCAAGATGTCTTCAACACTGTGACATCTGAACACCAACCCTCCTCTCCTCTTCCCTGACAGGTTGATACGCGGTCTGCTCGGAGAAGGTGAAAGCCCGACAGATATAGTCCGGTGTCCGGGATGTGTTCACTGAGCCAGGTTTCAGTTAAACACAGGGCAGCTGATCTGCGAAAGTCTGTATTGCTGCTGTTGAGAAGCAGCAGCTCATCCATTTTGTTGTTCAAGGAGCAGACATTTTCCAGGTGTATAGACGGGAGCGCAGTGAGAAATCTCCGCTGCCTGAACTTAACGAGCGCGCCGGCTCTGGCCCGTCTGCGTCTCCTGAATATCCTACAGAGAACTGCTGCTCCTCCAATTAAAAGTTCCTGGAATTTGCCAGAATCAGTGGAAAACGGCAAACAAGTGTGACCAGTTGAGTGCTCAGTCCTCCCGGGTGTACTGGATGATGGAGGGACAACTTACAACGACACAAATAAACAAAAACAAACAAACTACTATGGAGCGAAGCACCGAGGCGACCGTACATGGCGCCATCTTCATCTGTAGTTTTATCATTTTTTTACTGTTTATATATTTTATATATTGTATCTGTGGAGTTGTGATGGAGAACACTGATGATCCAGATGTGATCTGTCAGGTAACGCTCTGTACTGTTTTATTATCCAGCTGATGGATGTGATGGGAGCCAGGTGGAGGCGGTTGTTCTTCCTGGATCTCATGGACCAGTGACTGCTGTTACTAACCTCTGCTCCATTATACAATATGATATGATATGATAAGCCTTTATTCGTCCACAGCAACATTGTCGGCATACCTCTAGATGTGAATATTAAATCTGACCCCATAAACCTAACATCTAGTATTTTATTGTCTTTATGTTCTATGAAAAACCATTTAAAGAACAGATGTGTCAGGTTCTTCAGGCTGCACATTAAATATATTTAATAAAAATTCAGTAACTCTACAGCTTCTTTTGGTCCATGGTTCCTTTAATATTTCATGGTCCTTTGGTAAAATCTTCCAGGGATTTTACAACAGTTACAGTGACTCTGCTCCACTATGTTCAATGTGCACTCACAGTTGAACTTTGACAGTTGTTACCACACCTTGATGAAAACTATTTAGAGTTTCAAGCTCATCTCCCTCACCTGACTCGTCTTACATGTCTGACACAAACCAGGAACCAGTTTAGTTTTGGTCGCAGCTGCAGAGACACACGGACTGAAACACAGACGATCAGATTCACCTTCAGACCAAACTAACAACTTCCTCTGAGTGAGTCCAGCTACAGGAGAGAAAAGTGGAAACTACAACACTGCTGCTTCAACCTGCCGACGGTCTGCACACTGAAGGTGAGTCTGACAAAGACCAGGACTCAAAGTGAAAGTAAACCTCAGTGAAGTTGGTAGATGGGGGAGGGGAGTCATGACTGACCATACTTTCTGTCTGCTGTGTTTTCAGCTTCACTCAGACTAAATGGCTTCTAGATCAGAGGAGAATTTCTGCTGTCCCGTCTGTCATGAGGTCTTTAGAGATCCTGTTGTTCTGTTATGTAGCCACAGCTTCTGTAAAGACTGTCTGAAGAGATGGTGGAGAGAGAAACCAACAGCAGAGTGTCCAGTCTGTAAGAAAAGATCTTCAATGGATGATCCACCTCTAAATCTGGCGTTAAAGAACCTGTGTGAGGCCTTTTTACAGGAGAGAGATCAGAGATGTTCAGAGGATCTCTGCAGTCTGCACTCTGAGAAACTCAGACTCTTCTGTCTGGATCATCAACAACCAGTTTGTGTCGTCTGCAGAGATTCAGAAAAACACACCAACCACAGCTTCAGACCCATCGATGAAGCTGCTCAACAACACAAGAAGAAACTTGAGGAAACTCTGGAGCCTTTAAAGAAGAAGATGAAGAGTTTAGAACAAGTTAAAGAGGAGTTTGATCAAACAGCAAAACACATTCAGGTCCAGGCCCGACGCACAGAGACGCAGATGAAGGAGCAGTTTAAGAAGCTGCACCAGTTTCTAGAGGAGGAAGAGGAGGCCAGGATGGCTGCACTGAGGGAGGAAGAAGAGGAGCAGAAGAGTCAGAGGATGAAGGAGAAGATGGAGGCTCTGAGCAGAGAGATAGCAGCTCTGTCACACACAGTCAGAGCCACAGAGGACGAGCTGAGAGCTGAAGACGTCTCATTCCTGATCAACTACAAGGCTGCAGTGGACAGAGTCCAGCGGCGCCCCCTGCTGGAGGATCCACAGCTGCTCTCAGGAGCTCTGATAGACGAGGCCAAACACCTGGGAAACCTCACCTTCAACATCTGGAACAAGATGAAGGACCTGGTCTCCTACAGTCCTGTGGTTCTGGACCCAAACACTGCTCATCCAGGACTCATCCTGTCTGAAGATCTGACCAGTGTGAGACGAGGACAGATACAACAGCTTCCTGACAATCTAGAGAGATTTGATGAATACTGCTATGTCCTGGGCTCTGAGGGTTTTAACTCAGGGACTCACAGCTGGGACGTTGATGTTGGAGACAGTACATGGTGGACACTGGGTGTGTTAACAGAGTCTGTCCAGAGGAAGGGAGACCACGTACTGTCTGGATTATGGAGAATATCGCTCTATGAAGGTAAATACAAAGCTCTGTCACCATCAACTCCAAACACTGATCTCTCAGTTCAGAAGAAGATCCAGAGGATCAGAGTGAAGCTGGACTGGAACAGAGGAAACCTGTCGTTCTCTGATGCTGATACTAACACACACATACACACCTTCACACACACTTTCACTCACAAGATGTTTCCATGTGTTTCCATTGGAGATGTTGCTCCAGTGAAGATGTTACCAGTGAAGCGTAGTGTGACAGTGAAACAGAGCAGTCAGAGATAAACAGGATGATCATGTTTATAACGTTGTTTGTGTCTTAAAGTGAAAAGTGTCTGAGTTGAAGCTGTTAAACTGCACCTGTCCTCCTGCTGCCTCATTATTACAAACCTCTGCTCATTTTACTTTGACTTCTCACTGGGTTTTATTTCCTCTTTGATCTTTTGTACTTTAACAATTAGTCTTTTCTTCAAATATAAATCAGTAGCTGTAAGTTTGAGCAGCCAATCATTGTTCACATTTAACTAAACTTTATGTTCAATTCTAATGCAGATTATAAAGTTTCCAAATACAATTATATAGATTCTTTACATATATTTAAAATATCATAAATAAACATTTATTACTATTAATTCTACTACTGATAATGATAATAACTACATTTCATTTGGTTATTTACTCATTTGTCTTTTTAATTCAGAAATTGTACAACTCAAATATTAAAATGTATAAATAAAAATTTTGGAAAATAAAACTAAAGAAACTTTCAGAGATGTGTGATGTCACATTTCACATTTCCAAACACAGGAAACATTGCTGAAGTTTTCAGTTACAGTGTCGGAATGCTAACTAGCTAGCCAGGTGACGTATGCTAACTGCTGTTCTTCTTGTCTTGTTGTCAAGGTAACGATGATGCTGAAGTGTCAGTAACCTGGATGTCAGTTAGTTTCTTCAGTGTCGTTGTAGCACTCGGTGTTTGTCTCTTTAAGAATCACAGCTTTTACTTGAAAAAGTCTTAAATTTAATATTTGTAAATGAAGGGATTAAAAAGGTCTTAAATTTTTTTGGGATGTTTACAAGTTCATGAATTTTGTTGATATTTATGCCAGAATAACTGTGAGGTTGGTCTGATTTCATTGGAAATCATCTTAAAAAGATCTTAAAATGTTTTAAAGGAACACAAATGCAGTTTTTTTTTTTTTTTTTTTTTTTTTTAATATTTCAAACTTTTCTTTGACGTCTTTACATCTGTAATATTTTTTGGGCTGAAAATGAATTGACCAATCAGTAAGATCATGACTGTTGAGTGTTTTAATGAAGGTAAGTTTCAAATGAAGACAAAGAAGTTCAGGTAAAAACTCTTTTCAGCTTCTTTCCGATGATGTACACCTCTGGTTTCTCATCTCACTCAATGATTAAGATCCATATACACGTGTAGCTTGATCAAATGACATGATATTGTTTCTCTGCTGCTGGGAACCTTTAACATTTCACCAATGAGCTGAACTTTCCACAACAGACTTTTCTTGATCCAATTAGTCCGATTATGAAATGAAGCGACTCGGGCTCTGCTCCCTGGTCGACTCTCAGCTGAGTCAGCCTGAAAAGACTCCTGCTGAGAGAAACAACCGACATGAAAGTGAAGCAGTGAAGAAACACTCACACAGCTCGGTTTTTAAAGAGTTTCTGTCGTAATAAAAACCCTGTTTATATTTATTTTTTACTCATTTAAAGCTTCTAGAGTGCTGAGCTCAGTTCCTCTGAACTGAGCTCATATTTTGCAGCTTGCAGCGTTTTTTCAAGTCTTTGTTTTGACTTTCCACTGCTGCTTTTATCCTTAGTTAGTGAGTTGTGTGTCACCAGTGTGGTGTGTGTTTGTGCATCCATGAGCATGTACAACACAAAGAAAATGTTAAATTATTTTATTCACCGGTCAGTCCTTCATCGCTCCTCTGATTACTGCAGACGCCAAAATGACAAAATATGACACATCACATTGATTCTTCTGAGGTTTAATTTTAAGAAATGTTTTATCTCTTTCTCCTGCAACAAGAAGGAAAATGAGCAGCGGATATAAAAGCTGTCATAAACTCAGTTGAAAGTCGAATCATTGTGGTGTCATATCATTAGAGATGAAGACGAGTAAAATTGGCATTTTTACAAAAAGAAAATGTCACAGAATATTACACCGAAGCAACAGAGAAGAAAAAAAAGATTCAATATTTGATGGGCATTAAAGAGACAAAAAAATGATATGTGATTTTCAAAGACTGGGCTGAGACTGAGGTGGATAGCAGTGAGATTAAAAGATTACTCCAGAGAAAGTGAAAGTGAAAGATAATTGAAATGGCTTCCTGCCAAGGACGTCGCAAAGTCTGTGTTTTATACGAACAACCAGAGAGGTACAGTGTAGGTTCACAGATCAGTGGCTTGTTGAAGAGAAAAAACACAGGGACAATATATCTACTCAACAATCTGTAACATTATAGGTGAAGATTAGAAAGAAAAATATTTCTCATTAAAACATTTCAGACTAAAAACAAAAAGACATAAAAGAGACGAGAGGTAGAAATGTGAAAGTTAAAATAATGATTTGTCATGAAGAAGCTCACACACACACACGGTTACTGACACATCCTCTGTGAGCCACAGTCCTCCTGCAGGCTGAGTTAGTGGTGCTTTCAAGTGCAGACATCAAAGACGACTGTACAGTGTATAAATAGGCTTTAAGGCTGGAAAAGTTTTAGTCGTCATGAGGTTGAAACCCCAGTCGGTTCGACAAGGTCACGCATTGACTCAGTGACTTCTTCCTAACCCTCCAGGAGTCGAGGCTGCACAACTTTCAAAAGCTGCTCATCTTTCAATAAGCATCGTTTGTGTATGAAGAGTTGAGCCGCAACAACTAATAGATTCAATCGATTAAAATTGATGATTAAACGAGTATCCAACTATTCCAATAATGGATTAGTTGTGTCGATGTTTCTTAATGTGACAGTAAAGCAGCATTAAGCTGCTGACGCTGTGTAACAAGAAGGAAGAAGAGAACCAATGAGAAGCCTTGAGAGGGTCATGTGACCAATCTCTGGAAGAAGAAGAAGTGTTTAAACATGGTGGTGGATGGAGGAGACAGCAGAGGATCAGGAGGCTAACGTTAGCTTAGCGCTAACAGAAACTTCAGAGAACAGAAGGTTTTTAAATTGGTTTTAAATGTGGTGAAACGGTCGTAGAAATATTTGAGGATAATGATGTGAAACGAGGTCGGAGAGACGCTGGAGTAGAACGTGTTGAATTATCTGATGACGTCATTCAGAGACGGTTTAAAGTGAATCCTTCATTTCTTCACTAATAAATAGATGTTACTGTCATTTCCTGTTTATCCTCAGCACCAACGTCCAGTTATTTACTGTCGTTTATCTTCGTCTGTAGTTTAGATCAGAAGTTATTCACTTAGAAACACAACGGATGTTTCTGACTCTAAAGCCAAAAGTAAGTTTGACTTCTTAACTTCTGAAAAAACAATCAACAGATTAATCGATTATTATCATAACCATTAGTTGTAGCTGTAATAAAGTGCAGCCAGAGGCTGTCACATTTTCCAAGCAGCAACACTAAAATTATTTATGTTATCGTGAGCGGCGCTGGCGTCCAGCAGGGTGGCGGGGAGCAGGTGACCAGTCGTGATGCATCTCAGACTTGGCAGTGGAGGTAAAATGAGGAGTGGGCACTGCCGTATGAGAGCCAGACTCTGGAGTACCACACATGGTACTTCAATCACATTCAGTGATTGAACCAGTCTCTCACACTGTGCGTCATCATCATCCCAGCTCTGGGTTTCTATAATACATCCTGACAGGACTATGTTCCCTGTATTTTCTCTGCTGGGCTCAAACTGATGCACTGTGCTTATGGTGTCATTTACTGTAATGGCTCGGCGGCTCATCTGTGTCACGTGACCTCTTCAAAATCAAATCTCTCACTCCGGTTTGTTTCAAGTGTCACAAAAAACTCAGAGAACGACGAGCACAGAAGTCGTGATGTTATTATTTTTTGACTGAACGGCGAAGACGAAGCGTCACCCTCACCGTCGCTTGTCTTTTCCCATCAGCCTCAGAGGAAACTTTCACACAGTCACGATGATATTTAGGCTGCTTCTTTTTTTATATTGCAAGTGCTGATTAACATTTACGACGGGTGATTGGGTGATTGATTAGTTCATGGCCTGAGGAAGAAGGAGATGATGTGCGTGCAGTTCAACTCTCAGTGATTAATGCACAAAGTTTGAAGTTAATAACCTTTGTGAAAATTTTGTTTTGGGTAATTGGAAACTGCAAGTCAGCACCATCTGAAAATGGTCAGAAGAGGTTCAGAGTTTAGGGAAGATTATCCTCGTTCTTGATAGACCAATCACCATCACCACACTGGAGACAACTGACCTGATCTTGAAAGATAAAGACTGATGATTAACCCAAAGGTACATTGTCACAGATTTATCTCCAATAAATGTGTCCAAACGACCAAGATGTCGACACACTGGGTCCAGTAGGAAGGAGATTCAAGATATATCGAGGCACAATTTGGTATCACAAGAGTTTCCTTCACTATTTCATAACCACAGATGAGACTTTTGTCCACCACTTCCAACCAGGGCTGGACTGATTGCTCCAGGAGGTCCAGGACTCACAGCTCATACATGGAAGATGATCTTTGTCCTGGAAGATCAATCATCATCACCACACTGGAGACGACTGACTCGATCTTAAAAGGTAACGATTGATGAATAACTCAACGAATGTGTCAAAAAGACCAAGGTGTCGGCTCACTGGCCCCTGAAACTTGTCTTCAGGCTTGAAGAGAAGCAAATTCAACATATATTAAGGCACAATTTTGTATCTCAAGTTTTTATTTGAGGTGTTCATAACCACAGATGAGATTTTGTTCATCACTTCCAACCGGTTGGTTCAGAACTCATAGCACAAACATGGAAGATGATCTTTATCCTGGAAAACCAATCATCCTCAGAATCAGAGTCAAGATATATCAAAGAACAATTCTGGATCTGAAGAGTTTCCTTGAGTAGTTTCTAACCACAGATGAGCCTTGTCCAACACTTCCAATCAAAACTGGACTGTGTTGCTCCAAAAAGGGCCTGGACTCATGGCTCAAACATGGATGATGATCTTCGCTACACTGGAGACACTGACTCGACCTTTACAGACAACGAATGACCAATAACCCAACGTTTTTACCAGCTCCGTGTCTCTCGTGAATGTGACCAAGTGACCCAGTGACCAAAGTGTCAGCTCATAGGTTCCTCAAACTACTTGATGAGAAGCAGTCACAATATACTGTATCAAGGTACATTTCTGGATCTGAAGAGTTTCCTTCAGGATTTCATAAACACAGAGGAGACTTTTGTCCACTATTTCCAACCAGAGGTAGAAGAAGAATCCAGGACTATGGTGCTCACTTGAAAATTTTACCTTTTGTAAGTATAAAATTTGAAAATATGATTCTTGTCATATTTTTACAATAACTTACAGCCTTGAAATTCAACAGGGCCTCAGAAGGAGACATCACATTTGACGTTATCTCAAAAAAAAAAAAATGTCGGAATAAAAATGCTTCTGCTCTCGTTTACATCCTGTGACTGAAAGAGAAGCTGAATACATGATTGGGGAAATTAAGAGTCTAAAGCTGACTCCTTTATCCAAAGAAAATGACAGGGATTTGTGACCACGGCTGCAGAAAATGCCAATCAACTATGAAAGCTTTTGCGACCATTTGTGGTGAAATTTAATAGGTTTGGCATCAGTGTCCATGTTTTGGCCACAACTGCGAACGAAGCAGGTCTGAGGAAAGTTTGAAACCAATTATATGAACGAATTATCCCTGTTCTCTTCTCTCTCTCTTCATCCTAATGTCTTCTGCCGTCTGTGTTCAGACTATGACCAATAAGATAAGACAGAAATCCCAGCAGCATCTTGTGAGAAACAGAAAGAGACGGTGAAGCAGCGAGGGGGAGATAAAAAAAAAAGAAAGAGAGAAAAAAAGAAAAAAAAAAGAGAGAGGACAAAGCCCCAGAAAGTGTGGATGTGAATGAACGCATGTGGAGATGGAGATAAAGAAGAGGATTTGCTAAAGATAAAGGCCGACTGCCATCCTGTAATTTTCTTCTATTCATCCGCATGAATCCGTGAAAGATGGACAAAGTAAAGATAAAAGACAAAATGTAAATACTGCGGCCGAGACACACAAATCCCAGGTAGGATGTGATTAGAAAGAGGATGAGGAGAAATGGCACTGGCCTTTTCTTTCTTCTTCTTCTTCGTCTTCTACTTAAAAATGTGGAAACCATTTCATTTCCTCTCCCACTGGCAGGTGATGTGACACAGGAGGAGATTTCTGACAGGAGCTGTAAGAATCAGTGAAAGTGATAAACTTCCCCAAAGAGCATTTAGACCTTGTCAGAGAACAAACAAGTAACTGCAGTGAAACGTAAACAAAAAGATTTCAGTGGATTTTTTTTCTTCTCTTGTTGTATCTCACCTCAGGCCCGACGGTGCATGAAGTGAACAGCAGCCACAACCTATCTGCACCGGGGGATCACCCCACTGTAGCATCTCTCTGCAGCCAGCGAGCAGCAGCAAAACAAGAAGAAGAAGAAGAAGAGAATGAGTGTGTGCTCACATCAAAGGAGGTTTGTCTAACTTGGGTCTGGCGATGTGCTGGTAGAGCGAGTCCTTGGAGCAGCCTCGCCGTTCTTATCTCTCCCCCACAGACTCTTTCTGCTGCAACACAACGGGATTTGTCGGTAACACTGGTGCTTGTGTGTGTGTGTGTGTGTGTGTGTGTGTGTGTGCAGACAAACACTGACACACTCACAAATTACAGTCACACACACACACACACACACACACACAACAGTGAGGCAGCTGTTTTTTCTGCCTGATATTAGCAGGATTCGTCTCTCTCTCTCTCTTCCTCCTACAGACTCTGACGAAAGCTCAACCTGCTTCAGTGAATACTTGAAATGGATTAAATGATTATCCCTGGACAGATGCTTTTACAAAAAGGACCCACTAACACTCAAATGTGATTTGAAACATTCAGGTAGATGCTTTCACCTGAAAAGAAGCCCAGATGCAAACAAATCGTTCACATTAAACATATAAACAAACCATTCTTTAGCTGTTTGTGGAGATTTTTATTCATTCAGGCGGTTTTATCTGATGTAGTAATAACCTTCAGTCAGAACGAGCAGAAGATGAATGAGTCTTAAAGATAAAAATGATGGTGACGGCGTCTTTATACAAAACTCAAAGTGTAAAACAGACAGTAAAGATGATTTTTCTGGGAGCAGAAACTTGCAAATGTGACAGAAGATCTTTTGTAAAATGGTGAAAAATGAGATGATTAAACCAAAGAGGTGAAACCAGTGTTTCTGACCTTTTCTTATCTTTGGTTAACTCTCCGGTCTCTGTGCCGAGTGAAGCTAACTGTCTCTTGGCAGAAACTTCGTATTTATTTATTTGTTTGCACATGAACATAGTTATTATAAAACTCAGTGTTAACGAGCAGAGTTTAATTATTAAAATGCTGTCTAACACCAGCCTGGTTTGGCAGCATTTGGTCCTAAAAACTAAAAATATTGTTGTATGAAGCCTGAGTCAAGCATGTTGCACTCGAACGGAGCAACAGCACTCGCTCTGAAAATAACTGGTCAATAAAAACATCTCTGATCCAAAGAAAACAAGAGTTTGTGCAGAAAAAGTAGTAAGTTAACAACAAAATCACAGATTTATCCTGAAAACTCACTCACACTCAAGAAAATGGAGAAACCAAAGATAAGAAAAAGTCAGAAAATCTTCCAAACAAAACAACACTGGTTTCACCTCTTTGGTTTCATCATCACAGAAACCAAAATATGAAAAAACAACAGTTCAACGTTTTATGGTTTATGTTCTCAGAAAAATAGTCTTTAAGTGTGTAAATGTGTTCACACTGACAAGTCTGATAAAACACAGTGAACTGTTAATACCCGGATGGTTTCACCAGTGGTGCAACGGATCATGGCTGAACCGTAGATTGGCTGTGTTTTTTTCTGGAACGTGATGATTGGTTGATTGTTTAAAAAAGCTGGTTGTATGTTCACGCATCAGTAGCAGCAAACACAGTAACACCACCAGAAACCACCGGGGGCAGTGTTGGACAGTGTAGCTCAGTGTGACCAGAGAGAGGAACAAAGAAGAAGAAATCTCCGTCCACATGCTGCGACGTGTTTAACGTCCTCAGACCACCACCGTCTACACGCTGACTCTTTATCTCTGTCTGAGAATGAAGCTGCTTCACCGTCCACATGTTTGTTATTGTCTGAAACTTGCGTCTGAACTCTGCTCTCATCACTGCCTCTAGTGGACGTGTTGTTAACAACCATGACAACGTAAAGTACAGTAGACATGAGGAGTATAAATGGTCTGACGTTAGGAACAGACATGCTGCTTTTACGTACGTAAAAGAAGCATAACTGGGCCTTAAGGCCGTACTCCCTCGTGGAGAACAAAAGATTTAAAATGTTGTATATAAGAATTTGAAGTTGTAAATTCATATCTTGCACTTTATTTTTTATAGATGGACATTTTTCGTTCAAAGATTTCATTAGTGTTTTTCTAAATAGTCGATGGGCAAATGTTTTGAAGTGTCCCAAAAAATAAATTGAAAACATTCATCGTGTTATTCTGTATTTTTTCCTTTTTGCTGAACTGAAAATGTGATCTGAACAGTGAGTGAACAACCATTTGAGACAAAACTACCCTGCTGACATTTACACACTACAGAGAAAAGTACACAGTGTTTATACTCTTCAATAAAGAAGGATCTGAATTGAGACACACTTGTCAAAGTCGAGGGCAGAACGTTCTCCTTGAAAGTCGTATGCTACAGAGACGAGGCTACAAACCTCACTAGTGTTTGAATCATGTACAATGGAGCAAACTAGTCAGTGTAGAAGTGATAAACCATCAGTCCTGGTACGACTGAGTAAGATAATGAACGTATGAAACGTTTAACGTCAATAATAACGACGTGATCATAACCACAACATAAACAACCACAAACAAGGAATTTATTATCACTGTATGTTCATGGTTAAATTTACATCAACAACTCATGAAATAAATAAACGACTTCTCTTCCACCATCGTTGTGCAGTGAAGGATTGTGGGTATTTTAACAACATGGAGGACACATCAGTTCAGACTCAGTCCTCGGTGGAGGTTTGAAGTGTCTTTGATACTGGATCAGTGTTTGGAGACGATGACGTGACGTCCTGGAAAAAAACAGCTGTAACGATGTTTCCTCCACTTGGAGAAACGACCAAAGTTTGTCTCAATTCAGATACTTAGTTCACGTCCATGTAGTAAACTATGTTCACTATGTTGTTACGTCGTAGTGTGTGAATGTCAACATAGTTTAGTCTCAAATGGTTGTTCACTGACCAGAAATGAGGATCAACGTCTTCTTCTCCTTGTTAACGGTGAATCATCACTGGACAGAACGTTAATCATGGATCTGGACCGTGATCGTCTCCACCAACATATCTGTCGGCTTGTTTTCAATTCTAATCAATAATCAAAGTCTCACTAGTGCTGATGTTTGCTTGTGTGGCTCCATGTTTCATGTGAGGTGGAGATTACGCCGCTGCCGCCGTCCCTCCTCTTCTGCTACGTAGCCAAGATGGCGTCATTGAGGGTGAGAAGTGTCGTTATGATGAAACCATCAGGTGTTAACACTTCACTGTGTTTTACCAGACTGGTCAGAGTCAACACACTGACACACTCTGAACAGTCAGAGTCAGTGTGGACGATGAGAACTGAAACACGGTCAAATAATTGTCCCTTGAGTTTCCAGATTTAACAGACATATTAATCTTCACATAAACAAAAAAAAAATTGCATTTTTCTTCTTGTTTCTTTATTGTTCACAGAAGTAAAAACTGACATTTCTGGATCATTCATCTATTTAGTTTCATGTGAAAGTGAAAACTGGTAAATTAAATGTGTATTTGTGTTGGAGACAGAGAAAACGTGTGTGTGTGTGTGTGTGTGTGTGTGTGTGTGTGTGTGTGTGTGTGTGTGTGTGTGTTTTTTCTAGTCTGAACTGAACAATAGAGTCAATCTGCTCCAGAGTGTGGACCCATCACACACAGTCCAGCCTGGTAACTGTGTTAACTATGAGTATAAACAGTCGATTCCATCTGTAACAAATCCTCCTAAATACATTTTTGTTCGTCGAAGTGTAACAGTCGACATAATTACCATCATTTACCAGGATGAAGTTAAGATGAAGAGATTAACGTTTCAGTAAAACAGAAATATGAGACTAAACATGAAACAACAACAGGCAGTAAAACACTGGAGCTAATTAACTGGGTATCAGTGAATCATTAACCCAGTTCTGCCTGGTGGACAAACTGATTCACTACGTTTCTCTACAGACTCTATAGTCACAGTGACACCTAGTGGTCTAGTCCTCAAATTACAACCACGATCATATGAAGCAGAAAATAATAGTTTGGTGTTGGTTGTTTAAGATGTGTTGAAGGATTTATTGGTCTAATTTTATGTTCATAAAGACTAAACAATAAACATATAAATGTTTTTTTTTGAATGAGTTTCCCTGTTTCTTCATTTACAAATATTAGCTCTGTGCCATTAAATAAACTTTGTCCTTGGCTTCATTTCAACATCTGTGTCCTGTTTTGATTCCAAAAGTCACTGAAGGCAAACACAGCAGAACAAAGTTGACTTTAAACCTGCTCTTGTCTTTTCAGTTGTAGTGTGTCTGAACCTCTGCCACCATGATCAGACACGTCTGGACGTTTTCTCTGCTGCTGTCGTCGCTCTACGTGGTCGTCGTCTTCGGTGAAGGTTTTTCTCTGTCGCCCATCCAGCTCGCTCCCATCCCCTGTAACGACAAAGCGGTCGAGAAGTTGTCTCGTCTGGCCGTCACCTACATCAACGAAGACCGCAGCGATGGGTACAAGTTCGCCCTGAACCGCATCACCAACGTCCACCTGCACGCTCAGGTCAGTACGGACGCCGAGCGAACCTCTAACGTCTCGCTGTGATTTGTTTGTGTTTCACAAAAGGAAGTGAAGTGGAAAGGTTATTTTCCTCCTGAAACACACAATCACAAAAAAAATCACATCGTTAGAAATAATAATAAAATGAAACTCATCATCTCAAGGTCTTCTCAGACTCCACTGACCTACGTCAAACATCTGAAATACTGCAGCAGTTACATCACTCTGCACTAAAAACAACCATAAATATTAGTCGTCTGTGTGTATTGAGCAGCATCGGTGCATGTTAAAACTAAAGCTCATAACTTAATGTCAGGAAATGAGACGCCGTCCTCTTTCACGCCTCATGAAAAAAGGCCTTTAGAAGCGAAGAGACTGTTAATAAAAGTTCAGGCCGGCGGCTGCTGCCCACCAGGCTTTATGAACTAGACTCAACTCAACTAAACGCCGTCGGCTGCTGCAGGATGTTTGTGGGACACATCAGGTTTTAAGAGGCTCGGTTCAACTTCATGACCTGAAAAAAAACCATGAAAAGGTTTCACCTGCTCCGCGCGGTGACATTTGTTTTTAGCTCAAATCGATATCGAACACATTTTATAGGGAATTCACACAGAAACGCTTCTTAAATCTGACGTTTATAACCGTGATCTCTGTGTTTGTGTTGAACTCGTCAGGGTCCCGCAGGCAACGTGTATTACCTGGACCTGGACGTCCTGGAAACCAAGTGTCACGTTGGAAGTCCAAAACCTTGGAAACGCTGTGACGTGCGACCGTTTATGGAAACAGTACGACAAACACGACCCCTCAGTCCCCCTCTGTCACATAACTGCACTGCAACAGGATCATTATCTTATTGGAAAACACTTTAGTTTCAAGCACCTTTGTCATCATCATCGTCATTATTATTATTTTTATTATTAGACCGGATCACATTTCTGCCTGTTTGTGCAGAAACTTGAACCATAAAACAAACAACTTGTCCTAAATGTGATACACACACACATTTTTAACACAGTGTGTGTTTTTCTTTTCAGCAAATTTCTGGAAACTGTAACACGACGATCCTGCACACACCGGAGGGTTACTCCTACCTGTACAGCTACGAGTGCACGTTAGTGCCAGGTAACAACATCTTCACAACGTGATATCATCATCCAGAGATTTGACTCTATAAGGTTTGTGTTTTATTGTTGTTATGTGAAACACGATCGCTTGATCAATAATTGTCTCCCGGATCTTACAAGGAAGGAAATTTAAGAGGAAGAAGAAAATTAAACCAGAGAGTTTCGTTTGTGGAAAGAAAAGAAACAGAAAAGTCTCAGTTGAGATGTTTAAACATGTGTAACTAATAACATTAATAACCGAGCTGAGCTTTAATGAATGTAATTAGTTTCACCTGAGAATCATTTTCTGCCACAACGCATTAGAAACATCGACCGTGAAAATGTGTTGACTTTTCTCCGAAACCAAAACCAACGTTGACAAAAGGCTGATTATTTATTTTTAGATGATTTAAAAGCTCCTGAAGCTTCAGGACTGTTTCCAGATGTTATTATTTTTGTTTTTGTTTGTTGAATAAATCTTGAAACTGTGACTTTAATATCAGACAAGTCTGGAGCATAAAGGATTCATCGCCTCAGATGTTTGTTTAATTGGCTTCTATGATCAATAAATGGTCCGGTTCCTGCAGATCCTCCAGAGAAGCTGCAGAAGACGTGTCCGACGTGTCCCCTGCTGCTCTCCGTAGACAGCCAACAGGCCGTGGACGCCGCTCGGGCCACTCTGGCTTTCTACAAGAGACAGTCGAGAGTCGGAGCAGGACTCGGCGTGAAGAAAATCACCAGAGCTGCATCTCAGGTAACAAACACGTCCACGGTTACTACACAAAGCTCATCACACAACAACGTGTTGAACGTCCTGTTTATTGGAACATTTCACTTTAGAATAATGTGAGCAGACGTTACACTGCACCTCTGAGCTCCTGAGCTGCAGATGAGGAACATTACTGCTTCATAATAAACATAATGACGCCAGAGTCAGGATCAGTCAAGACACTTCAGTTCACACTGTCGGAGGCGAAATGAGCATCTGAATCATTTGCTGTGGGACTTGTATCGCTCCTCTTTGTGTATTTTACCTCAGTTACCACTTTAATAACCACATTACTCTGAATCTGCTTCTGTGTGTGTGTTCACGGTCGTGATTTCCTCTTCTCTAAAGCAGATTATCTTCATATGTCTTCATAGGTTGTTCCAGTCAAAGTGAGTTTTGTGGAGTATACGGTCCAACAGTGTCCAGAGGGAATCACAGAGAGAGGAACCTGCCAGCGCCAGAGTCTCAGCTCCGACACCGAGGTACGTCCCAAAATATGACAACCAGCAGCAGCAGGTCAGGGAGTCAGCTCGTTGTTTATCAGTCGATCTTTAAATTGTTTATTTGTCCTCAAGTAGAAAGAAAATTCACTTCAAACACAAACACGACAAAGATACAAATGTTTGACAGACGGTGGTGACGTTTTAAAAACATCGATCTGAGTTGTTGATGTTGTAGTTGATGTTGTTGTTGATGTTGTTGTTGATGTTGTTGTTGTTGTTGATGTTGTTGTTGATGTTGTTGTTGTTGATGTTGTTATGATGTTGTTGATGTTGTTGTTGATGTTGTTGTTGTTGTTGTTGTTGTTTATTTTGATGTTGTTGATGTTGATGTTGTTGTTGATGTTGTTGTTGTTGATGTTGATGTTGTTGATGTTGTTGTTGATGTTGTTGTTGTTGTTGTTGATGTTGTTGATGTTGTTGTTGTTGATGTTGTTATGATGTTGTTGATGTTGTTGTTGATGTTGTTGTTGTTGATGTTGTTTATTTTGATGTTGTTGATGTTGATGTTGTTGTTGATGTTGTTGTTGTTGTTATGATGTTGTTGATGTTGTTGATGTTGTTGATGTTGTTGATGTTGTTGTTGTTGTTGTTGTTGTTGTTGTTTATTTTGATGTTGTTGATGTTGTTGTTGAAGATGTTGTTGATGTTGTTGTTGTTGTTGTTGTTGATGTTGTTTATTTTGATGTTGTTGATGTTGTTGATGTTGATGTTGTTGATGTTGTTGATGTTGTTGTTGATGTTGTTGTTGTTGATGTTGTTGTTGTTGTTGTTGTTTACCGTTGCTGCTGCAGCAGAGTGAGTCTCGTTGACGTGACAGATTAATTCCTACGTCTCAAACCAACATCACTAAGAAGCTGCAGCTACAGATTCTTCTATTAAAGACGAGCTGACAAGTCTTCACCTCGGTTTTATTATCTATCTGTTGTTTTTTTCAGCCGCTCTGCTTCTTTTATTGAGACAGAAATTATAAAAAATGACTCGTCTTCTCGTCTCAGACCGCAGGTTTCTGTGCAGGAGCAGTACACGGAGACGTAAACACTCATCCTGACATTCAGGTGAACTGTGAGATGTTCAAAGTGCAGGTACGGGAACAATTTAACATCTTATGTCTGAGATATCAAACAAACATAGACAAATATATATAATCAAGCAAGTTGTTGTTTAGTTGTTGTGTGTGTGAATCAATCCAACACATTAAACACTAAAAAACAGCAGCAGAGTGATTTGACTCTAATAGCATATTTTTAAAAACGTATATCTGAAGGAGAAAAGTGCACAGACTTGTTGGGAAGTGTCAGTCATGTCACGCTGCGCATGTGACGACCCACTGTGTGACCTAGATTCGATGAATATGTAATGTTGTTTTTTTATTTTATTTTATTTTATTCAGATTTTCCTGAAGCAGCCTTTAAAATGATAATTTTGCTCCCTGAGTGGATGCCACCGGCTCTGTAATTATTCTGTCATCTTACATCTTGTGTGTAACGTGTGTGTTTGTTGAGGTGTTTAATGGTTTTTATTCGTGTCGTCCTCAGACTGTAGACGTCCTCCAACCGGTGCAGCCGCAGGGTCACGACCTCCATCCACACCCTGACCTCCGTCCACACCCTGACCTCCGTCCACACCCTGACCTCCGTCCACACCCTGACCTCCGTCCACACCCTGACCTCCGTCCACACCCTGACCTCCGAACGTTGCCTCCTCAGATCGACGACTCTAAAAACGACCCTCATCTCGTCCCCGTTGACCCGCCGTCGCTCCCTGACGTTCAGCCGCCGCCGCCGCCGCCGCCGTCTGACCCGGTCACCGTTCATCCCGTTCCCGTCGACCCTCCAGTCGTAGTTCGACCCTCCAACCCTCTCACCTCCTCCTCCAGTGAGTCCTGTGAAGGTCTGGGTCTGATCAACAACCAACAACAACAACAACCGCCACCAGCGGCTGATCTGTCTGGTTCGTCGTCAGAGGAGGTCGAAGGTCTCGTCGCGCTGCGTCCACCGTTAAACTTCCGCTACCAGAGACGCGACCGCAGGAAACGACAGGCGTTGACGGAGGCGTCGCCGTCTCACAACCCCGTCTTTCTCTCCGACTTCCCCGGCGGATTGTCTCCGTTCAGATCCTGTCCCGGTCCGGCTCGGTACACCACAGTTTAACCAGGGGATTCATTAGAGATGTGGACAAAGATGTGGAGGCTTCAGATAATTTAAAGATGGTGAATATTATCTCTTCTTCTCTTCTGCAGCTTAAAATGTGTGTTTGAAAATGGCTTCAACAATTTGAACAATTTAAATAAATCTTGCTTTTAATCATCAGCTGCGTTAAACTTTCATACTTCAACCAGAAGCCTCATAACACTGATACAACTAAATCTAGTATTGAAATACAGAAAAGTATCAGTTAGATGATTGAAATCATCAAGGAGTTGGTTTTTAAATCAGTCATCATCGTTAATTCCAACAGTTTATTGAAATTGTCTTTAAAAATCAACATTAAATCTTTTGCAAAAACATTGTTTTTTAGAAAAAGAAAAATTACCATGAGATAAACTGAAACAATAGCATAGGAGCACAAACATATTTTAATGAAATAAAATATCATCTTAGTGTTTTATTTTAAAGCCTCAGGTCTGTTGACTTTTTCCTGAAATGTCCTTTTAAAGTTGTAACATTGTAACAAAGGTCAAAAATCTTCAAAGGTAAGAAAAAAGTGAAATGTTTCAGCTTTAAAAGAAAGAATCAGTTCTTTCTGTTTGGTTTCAACAGTTTGTCCATTTCTCAGGCGAGTGAAACGACATAACAACTCGACTAAAAACAAGAGCTGAAATAAAACGTCTCAGAGAAGCTTTAACGGCGAGTTACAACCTTAAAAAGTGACTTTTCATTCAGCAGAGAGACTGGAGGTGTTAGAAAGAGCTGAGAGACTCAGAGAGGAGAAAATAAAGAAATCATAAAAACCTTTATGTGTCAATAAACAAAGCATCTCAGTGTGACTCAGAAACTTTTCCTCTTAAAAAAAGAAATAAAAATAGCAAAGTGAAGTCCAGCGACCTGAACGTCAGGAGATGAAACATGGTGGAGACGGAGGAAACATCTGAGGTCGACGCTCGGCAGCTCGGTCTTCATTTAAAGGACGAAGGAAACGTCTCTGAGGACGAGGAGGAAGAAGGTTAAAATAACAAACTAGAGGACGAGACGACACTGATCTTATTCTCTGTGGAGGAAACCAACAACTAACTACAGATTTACATCATAAATATCAAACATCATCAATAAATTATGTATTTTTACAAGTTAACGACTATAAACTAGTAAAATATATCATGATACACTGATGAGCCAAATATGATTCAAGGATATTTTTGTATAATTTATGTTTTTCATTCATTTCCTTCAGGTTTTGTTTTACCTAAAACAGAATATTTCTACACTTGTAGATCAGCATGTCTGTCATGTTCATGTGCGCCCTCTAGAGGACAGAGTTACCACTTCACTCTGTTCTTCAACATGATGTGACACTAAGACTATAAACTAATTAAAGTGAAGAGGACAAAGTTCAGGTGACGGAGAGAAACCTGTAGGTGTTGATATGAGCATAGATATTAATGTTCATAAACTAATAGTATCATATATATTGGTAATACTAAAATACTTTTAATAATTATATATATATATATATATATATATATATATATATATATATATATATATATTATTATTGATTATTGATTGTGTATGTATGTATACACAGGATGTATGTATGTGCACACACATATAATAATATGTGTGTGCACATACATACACATGTAGTTGATGTCTATAGTTATAGTTCACACACATGTAAATGTGCATCTATATTTGTGTGCGTATACATGTATATACACACACATGTATATATATATGATAGAGATAAATAATAATAGTAATAATAGTAATATAATGTATAATAACATATAGAATATTATAGAATAGATTTGTATTTTTTCCTCAAGTGTAAATTTATCTGTAGCAGCTGTAGCGACTTATTAAATATCAACTTTATATACTTGGACTGTAGCATCAACACGGCTGTAGCAACAAAGATCAATAAAATATCTGATCTGAGATAAAACTAACTAAACTAATATATTATGTTATCGATCAGTAAATATGTAATAAATATGGACAAACAGACCATAATGATACGTGATGGAAACACTAAAACAACATCACCGACAGTGAGAATAATGTTTTATCTTCACTTGACCAGTTTTAATTCAACAGTTTCTGAGTGTGTTGATGTGTTTCCCGCCTCCGGCCGGCAGGGGGCGGTGCATCCCTCCAGACGTCACTGACACGTCGCTGCTGGTTCATTAACGACGCAGACACTTTATTAACGTGAGCGCTGACCTGTCGGTGACTGATCACCGCCTTGTGAGGACGTTGAACTTCCTTGGACCTGAACGTCGCATCCTCTGTCGCTTTAAGAAGCGACGTCCTCAGATTTCCCACCGCACCTGAAGGCGTCGGCAGTTGAAGCTTAATTAGAGTCAGATTTTCTACTGAGGAGTGGCCTCTTCTCCAGACCGACACATCAGACTCATCCTGCCCCAGGAGAGGCTCCAGCACAGCGGCCGTCGGAGCAGGAAACACCCGGCTGGAGGTTGAGTCTGAGCGGATCAAACTTCACAACAACCCGGAGCAGAGACATGTTGGAGGCGGATCCGCGTTTTTCTCTTTAAGGTAAAAAAGTTTAAACTACCTGGAAACTTTCTGGCGTCGAACAGAACGTTCTCTTACTTTGTTACTTTGTTTCTTTAAAATACAAAACAAACAAACAAAAAAAACTTTTCAACCTTTCACTGATTTTATTTATTTTAAATAAACAACAAACTGTTGATTTTCCAGCCGCAGGTTAACATCAGTGTTGTTGTGGCTGAACGACACAAACCAACATGTGAAGACTTGTTCTCACTAAAGTGACTCGTTTCCAGCTTCTACTGAAGTTCACTCACCATCACCTCTGGTGTCATGAGGAGATAAAGACTGACGGTGTTTTAACCGACCGATGATTAAAAAAACAAACATTTAAACTCAGAGAAAAGAGTAAATCTGTGTCATTTATTTATAACATTATATATTTTCCAGTAATAAACCGACTCATCCTTGATGAATCCAGCTCCACCAGTGTAAAGACAATAATTACAGAGTTACAGCTCAGTTTTCCATTTATAAAATTTGCTTGTCAGGCTGTTTTTTCTCCCTCGTGTAGGTTTAGGTTGAGGTCTGTAATGATGGCTCCTCATGTTGTTTTTCTTGATGTTCATCTTCTTCTAATTGGAGACGGATCATTGAGGCGTCTTCATGTTCAAAATGTTTATGGTTTGTGTCTTTTTTTTTTTAATCATGTGAGCGTGTGACTGAAAACAGCTTCCAAATGTGCTGCTACTTCGTTTTAATTATTATTAGTATTATTATTAAATATTTGAACCTCATTTAGTGAAGCTCAAACATAAATGTTGTAAGTTTTGATAATAAAGAGACTCTGACGTTTGTGTTCGTCACAGTTCAGTCATTAGACTCAGTCAGTGACACATAATTACTCATTAAATCTCCCTGCAACATTTCAGTAACTGTCAGCTTCGTAATTTATCTATAAATACACCTTTTGAAACCACAAGTGAAGATTAGTTTGTAGTTGCTCTCACACCGTGACATTTCTCAGTTCCTGTTGAATCTGTTGAATCTGTTGATTCTTTAGAAGTTTGATTCGTTGAACGGGTAAAAGAAAAGAGAAGTTAGAGTCTGATAAACGTTACAGAGAGTAAGTTTCAGGAATGAAGTCGATGTGATTGTTCCCAGACGTGATCTCTGCAGCAGAAACAGCTGCTCCCCTGAGGATGATGCAAACTGCAGAAAATCACGCAGTCAGCTCCAGTTATTTTGCCAAAAAAAACACTTAGCGTGTGAGTCAGATCACAGGATTATAGAGTCATTCAAGCCAACAAAGAGGAAAACAAGCTCACATGAAGCTCATGATCCACCAGAAACTGAGTCTGTGGATTAAACGTCTCGTTGGACGTGAAGTTTCTGTTCATGTTTTGACGGTCATGGGAATTTGTGCCACACGGCCTGAAGCTTTCCCGCCGCGTCGTTACGAGCTGCAGGGAGGTGAAGTTAATGTTCAGTTAATGTTCAGTCTGAGCTGCAACATCATGTGAATCCAGCTTCAACTCTTTTACTTTACTTTACTTTACTATCCTGGAATCAGTTGAGTTTCCGTTTATTAACTGTTAAAGTCACATGTTGAAACAAATCGCTGCCAGTTTTGCCTCAAGCGCAGGTGGAGACCGAATGTTACTGTCATTATTAATTAGTTGATTTGTCTTGTAAATATCTAGTCTGTAACGTTTTTAATCAACAGCTCAGAACCACAAAAGATTCAGTCAACGATCAAAACAGATAAATCAGACGTAGTTATGTTGGTAAATTGTTGCCGGTGAAGTTTATATTTCTTGATTTAACCACAAAATTTCACACAGTTGTATGAGACCTCAACAAAACAAACATAAAACTGTTTCAGTTTCTCATGAAAGGTTTTTTGATCGTGACATTTCAGCGTCTCAGAGAACTGATCGTTGGAAGCAGCGTTAGAAATAATTCCTCACAACAAATCTGTCTCAATCAGGAGATTTAAAAAGCAACAAAATGTAAATTAGACGTTTATAGACGAAGTTTATATTTCTTGATTTAACCACAAAGTTTCACACAGTTGTATGAGACCTCAATAAAACAGGATGTGAGAGATAAAACTGTGTAAATGAAACATTTGTTCTTGTTTCGTCGTCTCAGATAAATTCATGTCAACTTAAAGCTGCGTTAGAAATGATTCCTGGTCTTAATTCATTAGCAACAACAAACATAAATGATCAGTGGTTTAACTTCAACAGCGACTACGAGTGTTTCCTGTGTTTCCTCACAGCTCCAGTTTCAGAGTCGACAGGTGAGACGGAGAAAGTGTGGCGGCTTCGCTCTCACATTGTTTGTTTGAATCGAAGCGTGAACGAACTTGGTCTGTTCAGGACTCTGACTCATGTTTCTGTAAAGGCCTCGATGCCTTTTTTTTTTTTTTTTTTTTTTTTGTCGAGTGTTTGTTTTGGCTGCAGCTCGGTCGTTGACAGGGATTCTTCATGTTCTTCCTCCAGGACTGATCGACTCACTGTCATGTTCGGCAGCGATTCTCTGCAGCGAACAGCAGGCGACAGGGAGGTTTTACTGCAGGTCCGACAGAGGTACGATGGGTCTTTACAGAGTCAGGTGGCAGATAAAGAACCGGCAGAGCTTTGTTTTATACGTTGTGATCAGGACAGGACTGTAGAAACCTTGATAAGTTTAAGTTAGAGATCGTTTAGCTGCAGATATGATGGAAACATCATCATCAAAAGAGTTTAAATAACATACACGTCTAGAGAAAGAAAGAAAATGCGGTCGCTTGATGACTCTAATAAGGAGTTTATTCACTTATTCCAGTTCATTCACTTATTCCAGCACAAATTATTGGAGAAATGTGTTTATAATAACAGTCATTTCTAGAGAAATACTTCTGAGCTGATGTATTTTGCAGATACGTGTCGGTGTGGACGTGAGGTTAAGTAACGTCAGCGTGTTCTCTGTCTTCAGTTGTTTTTTTCCTGTGGCAGTAACACGACTCCTTATTGACAAACACATGAATGAAGCGGGTCAACCACACGAGGTCGTCTCCAACCGCAGCGTAAATATTTCATGTTACAGGAAATAAACATGAACCTGTTCGTCTGCGGCGACACGTGATTGTTTCTGATACTTTTACTGTTCAGATGATTTATAGAAAACATCTGTGAGGTCGAGTCGGTATCTGTGTCATCACTGTGTAGTAATTTGAGGTATTATGTGCAGGTCCTGTCAAGTCACGTCGGCAGATTTTCCCGAGAATCAGTTTCACGCTGTGAGTTGAGAAACGGATGAAGCCTTCAGGTTACTGACGATCTGATAACCAGAGACCTGCTGGTCCAGTTTAACGGCAGCAGCATCTCCAGATAACACAAAGATGACAGGATTTGGTTTTCTAATTCTTTTAATCCGGCGCCGACCCACACACAGAAAACATCGACTCTTTACTGCAGCTGTGTGTTGATACTGGTTCACTATCGAGTCTGTTACAAATGTCTCAGTTTACATTAAAGATTGATCATCACAAGCAGAAGTTTGATCAATTTTTCTTTTTTTTCCAAACTCTACGTCTGGTCACGTGAACTAGACAGGATGTAGCCGCTGCTTCTCACCGTGATTTACAGCCGTTTATTGTTGACGAGCACCGGTGAAGACGCTGCCTCCGACACAGACTAAACCGCTAAACCGGCGTGTAAACATCACCATGGCAACACGCTGGTTTTCACGGTGGAGCTGAAATCAGCAGCAGACCTCCCCGGTACCGGGTAACATCTGGATCAGACGCGGGGAGTTTGTAGAAAGTGAAAATGAAAAAAAAAGCGTTAAAACGTCAGACTTTTAAACGTGGTTGTGAGTGAATCAGTGAGACGGCAGCAGCATTTATCTCACATCCCTCCTCTGATTGGCTGTCGCTCTTTGTCAGTCTCTTCAGACTCCTCCAGTTTTCTAACATGACAGATCCAGTCCCGGTCTCAGACCAGGTCCCGACGGCCTCTGATGGAGTCGTTAGGGCTGTTCACACATTATGATCATTAACTGATGATTCACCAACCATCAGAGGACCAAGTCCACCAGAGTCAAACTTGGATTAACAGATGTTTGATGATGAAGGTTGAAACTAGAGCTGAATGTTTCTACTGTTTCCTGATTTGATTCTTATTCATTTCAAGACTTTTCAGTTTCAACATCAGTTTTTCTTGGAGATGAAAGAGATTTTAACAAATTTAAGTTTTACAAAGATATCAGTAGTTATCTTCTGAAGATTCACCTTGTTGTCTTTAACATTACACATTATTGAGAAGAATAAATATTTAAGACAAACTGAGTAGTAAAGGTTTGTCTGTTAAGTCACTGTATCTGTGAGCTACAGTTAAATGACTTCGGTTCCTTTGTTAAACGTCTGTACGACGTTTTTTTTATTTGATACAAAGTTAAAAACAATGTTTTTTCATTAGAGGAAATCTTAAAATAAAGACAATCCTGAACAGGAACTGTTGTTTAACTTCAGTCTCTCTGTTTCCTACATATTCCTGGAATACAAGATCAGTCAGAGGATTTGTTTAAATCGATATCAGATCTTTTAAATAAAGATCAGGTCTTTAACTCGTCTGTGATCGCTGAGGTTAACGTTTATATAATTAACGACGTGTCTTTTAATCAGCGGAGCAGCAGCTTTAAATGTCACATGTTTCCTCCAGTAGAAGTCACATTGGTGTTGACTTTTTACTTAATTCAGACAAGTGGATTTCTGTGGATCAGATGCAGCTGAGTAACTATAAT
Source organism: Polydactylus sextarius (assembly GCA_016801845.1). Taxonomy (NCBI): domain Eukaryota; kingdom Metazoa; phylum Chordata; class Actinopteri; family Polynemidae; genus Polydactylus; species Polydactylus sextarius. Next base: position 25,380,012 of record CM028910.1, read on the forward strand.
CTCTGCAGACAGGAGACTGACTGAGGTGTGAATTTATTTCCGCTCTTTCCCTCCTCTTTAAAGCGCCACCGAGCCGTCCCACTGTGGGATTTGTCCTAAGAAACTGATTAAATCTTACATTAATCCAAGCGTAAATAACCTTATTATATATTATTTTTGAGGACTTATTCTCAGCGGGAGGAATGTGTAGCTAAGTGAGTGGTCTGATTATTAATGCCTGAGAGTAACTGCAGCCTTGTTAAGTCACTATAATTACCACTAAGGTCTGAGCTGATTGGACGTGACACGCGGCGTCAGGTGGCTTAGAGATGCAGGTCGGTTGAGTGATGGAGAAATACGACGGGAAGCTAAACACGGAAACGTAGGTGATCGATCTTTTTATGTTCACGTCGGAGTGGAAACAACCTGGAGTTAATCTGAGCTGGTGTCAGCTGACGGCTGAGAGGATTAAATCCTTTGTTTTGATCTTGACACAAGTTCACAGAGCGACGTAGAGCAGGAAGCAGCTCAGAGGAAACTCACTTTATTTCTTCTATTTTTATTTTATTCTGGTGAAACTGTGACCGGTCGACGGCGTGCGTTATGTGCGTCCACGTGAACAAAGACAAGGTGAAGGACTTTAAACTCAAAGACATTTGTTTGCTGCAGATGGAGAAGCTTGAAATGTCCGTTGTGTCAAACTGTCTCGAGTGCATCCGACTGAGGAGAGGAGACAGGTACGTGAACGTTGAACGAGGAAATAAGTCGTCAGGAAGTTTAAAGTTAGTGTGAATAAAGGAAACTAATCTGAGTCCGACGCTTCATCATCCACAGATCTGTAGGATTTATAACAAAACATAACAGAGGAAACTTTACAGGACCAAGACGACAGAATTTAACTATTAAATCCTTTAAATCCCCGTCACCGAGGTCACATGACGTGTTTACTGTTGATTAAAGACGAGATTAAAGACTTCTACAGTTACATCTCGAAACTAACTAACGACTTTATCTCATTTTATTTAGGTTTTGATCCTTTTTCCCAATGAAATTCATCTTATTTTGGAGAACGACTTGAACTTGTAACATTAGAATAAAAAGTCACCTGTCATGGGACTTATTTCACTAAACTAACGATGGATAAATTTAACAAAAATAATAAAGTAACGTCCAGAGTAACATGAACCAGAGTCTGTTTCACTCTCAGTTCACTTACTAAGTTATCAGTACTTCAGTTTATGTGTAGGGACCCTATTCATGCTACTGCTGAAGTGAAGTGATATTTTGAGCTTTATTAGTGGTTAAAAAATGACAATTTAGATACGTTTGGCTGACTGCCCCATTTACTTTCATTGTTAACTATTTGGTTGTGAAAACAAAAGACGGTCAAACTGGATATTACTTCAACCAACGTAACATATCTGTTGAGGGGAGTTTGACTGGTGTTGATGGTGAAATGGACTCTGGTTCACCCTGGTCACTTTAATTCGATGTTTGATAGGACAAATATGTTTTATATTTTTATGTTCAGACTCAATGGTTGAAAAGAAAAATGGTCTTAACTCATAAATATAAACTGGTTTGTCTTAATGTTTATTTCAGATTATATATTTTATCTGATCGTGAACTAAATGTTTGATGGTTTATTTCTTATAGAAGCAACAATGAAATGTTCTGTTGTTTTATAGAAAACTACACAACTATTAAACTAAATCTGCCGTTATCTTCATTTTTAGGGTCAAACAGTTTTTGTGTCCCAACATGAATTGAAACAAAATGTCTCTTTAGATGTTGAAGGTTGTAGACGTTTGTTATAGAAAGTTTTCTTAACTGTTTTAACTCTTTCATCCAGGAAGAGTCTGACGTGTCGGTGAGTTGAGTTTTATTTTGGCGGGTCAGGAGTCAGCCAGGAAGGAGTCATGAATCAGTGATCAGGATGTTTTGAAGATGTTTTTGTCTTAAAACTTCAAACTTAGATATTTTTGTTTTTTCTGTTTTTTTCACATTAAACATCCTGTCGATGTGAATCCTGTTTCCACACGACTGGATGTGTTTTACAGTCTGACGACGTCATCTCTCTCTTTTTTTTTTTTTTTTTTTTTTTTAGTATTTGGTGGTTTGACGCTGACAAACCGGGGTGATCTTATTTCTGAGGAGGAAAAGGGTGTGGAGCTCGTAAAACGTCTCCTCACCACAGCAGCATCTGAGTTGACTTTGTGTTGGTGGTGAAGTGAAGGACGGACGCTGGTTCCAGGGTAAATGTGGAGTTTTTAAGGCGACAGACAGGAAATGCTTCGTCCTATTTTGGGGGTTTATAGTCTCTGGTCTCTGCTTTCAAAGAGGTTTTTTTTTTTTTTTTTTAGACTAAAACTTTTCTTCCATCTGTTGCATTTTCGTGTTGCAGTTATGAGAAAAGAGAAGTGACAGTTTTATTGGTTTAATTCAAGTCCGTCGCTGCATCGACACGTTCACTGTTCAGCTCATTTAAACAACCTGAGACGCTTTTTTTTTGTTTTTTATTTCTAACAGGGAGTTTTTCTTCCCCGCTGTCGCCAAAGTGCTCGTTTATTGTGGGAACTGTTGGGATTTTTCTGTAAAAACAAACAAAAAAAAAACCTTGAGATAAACTGATTTTGTGCAAAACAAAAAGCTTCAACCATTTTTTTTTTTTTTTTTTTAGACTAAAAAGAAAAATAAGTAAAAGCTGCAGGGAGACGTCATGTTGACTTCAGTAAACATGTTTTTAAATTGAAGTTACTTCAAGACAAAATAAGACGTTTTAAATCAACCTCCTTCGTGTTTTTGATGAACCAGGTTGGACATTATTCAGTATTTTCTCATAATTTAATGACTAATTGAAGAAATCTGCAGAAATAATCGTCTCTTCCTTCAGGTTGAACTCGTTTGTAACAGTTTGACCTTGTTTTCATTTATGGATCCACTGAATCCCTCCAGGACTCAGGAAACCTCCAGATATATTCGATCGTCTGAGTTTATTTCGAACGTCTCGTCTGCAGGATGGAGTCGTCATGTCTGGATCTGGCTCTGGAAGGAGAGCGACTCTGTAAAACCGGAGATTATCGAGCCGGCGTCTCTTTCTTCGAGTCGGCGATTCAGGTTGGAACAGAAGACCTTCAGATCCTCAGCGCCATCTACAGCCAACTGGGAAACGCCTACTTTCACCTGCAGGAGTATAACAAAGCTCTGGAGTATCATCGACACGACCTCACACTCACCAGGTAGAAATATCGACCACTTCCCAAAGTTATTACAACATCAGACCTTGTGCACAGCGTTACACAACCTCTGTAATTAGATTATTGACTCAACTCCAACATATTTCTCTTCTTACCTCTTTTTTGTTTTTTTTCTCAGAACGATCGGAGATGAACTCGGTGAAGCCAAAGCCAGTGGAAACCTCGGAAACACTTTGAAACTTTTAGGACGTTATGATGAAGCGGTCATTTGTTGCCAAAGACATTTGGAAATTACCAGAGCCATTTATGACAAGGTGAGTCTGATAAACCAACAAATCATAGGTTGAGTCGTTGAGTCGTAGATGTTTAACGATCCATCGATCCAGTGATTATTGATCCAAACTGAAAATATGGATCATATCCTCCCGCTGCTCCGTCCTAAACATTCAAACAACGTTAGCAGCCTCAGGAACCAATCAGAGAAAAGATGAGTCGACGGACAAAACGTCAGGAAACAAGGACCAACATGTCCAGGACCTGAAGCAGCAGCAGGACGTTGACCCGTTTTAACGTGTCTGATACCTGCTCACCAGCTCCGACCAGTTGTTTTACACTAAAACTGAGCTACGACTCTAAAAGACTCTGAGTATCACAGCTGATCAACAACACAACGTCTGGTTTGACTCTTTTAATAAAAACTTTTAAAGAGAAGAAGTAAAACGGTCACATCAGGTTTTAACTGATCGTGTTAAAAAGATAAACCATATCTTCTCATATCGATCTCAGGATCCTGATTCACATCGAATCCAGATCATATTGTGAGTTTGTGATGGGACAGATATCGTCACGTTGTCTAGAGAACTGATAGAAGATCATGTGATCAGACTCTTGATTTACACCTCCGGTCGTTCAGTCGTTTTCCAGTGAAATAAAACCTTAATTAAAATAAACGGATCCATATTTGGTTTCAACCACGTTACACGACGGAGCACGTTGACCTCCGAGCGCCGGCGCCAACGTCTGGAATAGTTTGTAAAGAAACACGCAGGTCCTGAGTGTGTGTGTGTGTATTTTTAAGTGTGTAATTACAACGATGGTCGTTGTGGTCTCCATCTGTGAAAATGTCCCGTTGCTGCTGCTGTAGGTCGGCCAGGCTCGAGCGCTGTATAATTTCGGGAACGTTTACCACGCCAAGGGGAAGAGCATCTGCTGGTCGGGGGCGGAGCCAGGAGAGTTTCCTGAGGAGGCGAGGACGGCGCTGAGGAAAGCTGCTCACTACTACGAGTGAGTCTGTTCACCACCGCTTCATGTTGGTGGTGTTTTATTCTGAAAGTCCAAGTGAAGAGTCACAGGTTTGATCTGAACGTTAAATGATCAGTTGTCACACATGGATTTTACTCCACGTTTACACGACTGAAGGTTTGACTGGGTCCAGATGTGACGTTTAACTTGTGATCGGGTGAATTATCCTGTAACAAAGATTCAGCAACAAACGTCAGATGGACTGAAGCGTCGGCCAAGAAAACGTCGTGCACACGAGGCTCGTTGTGTTGGACACAAGAACCAACAGATGAATGAAACCAGGCTGTTTGTTTCTCCGGTTTAAAGACGTCAGCGACGCTGCAGCTTCTCACCACAGTCGTAACAAGTCTTTATCTGAGGCACCGCGGCCTCACGCTCGTCTGACCTCTGACCTCTTAGTTTTAAATGTGAACATGAACTAAATGAAGCAGCAGATGTTCCTGATGAGGCTGTAAATATTTGATATTGAGAGAAAAACTTTCATTTTTCAGATTTGAAACCAAAATAATCTCAACTCATTTTATTGAACTTGTTATTGTGGAGTTTCTAACCTCAGATTAACGTCTTTGTAGCTTCAGATCAGCCACGTCTTCAGAAACAATCGTCTTTTTATTTTATATTTGGACGTGATCGTTAACAGTGAAGCAGCAGATGTTCCTGATGAGCTACAGGACGTCAGATTAAATCATCATCACGTGTTGACGGAGGATCGTACATCGTGGACGTCGTCCTTCATCTTTATTTTCCTCCCGACTCTTAAACAAAGACGATGATGTGATCTGTCGATCAGACACATCAGAGGATCACACACTGTTCAGAGGAATCAGTCAGTATGTTAATGACTGAAATGAATCCTAAACCGTGTTCAGACAGGATTAGTTTTACAGGGATGTAGAGTAACACTGGTTTATCACAGGACGTCTGTAACATTAATGTCCAATTCACACGGGACAAGAAATCTCCATAATATTATTGACGTGGGAGGAGTAACTTTCCTCGTTGGTTGGCTTTTTCATTGGTCTTCCACGTATGTGTTCATGACGTATCAGACAATTTTCCTTTCCCCATAAAACCGAGAGCTTCATCGAGCGACTCCATGTTCAAAGAAGTAGAAAACTATTTTAAGAACAGGATGTGACGTCATATTACACATGTTTACGTGTTTACTGACATGACACGTTCAGTCCTGGTAATATTTACTTTACGTGTCACCACATAAAACATAAAACTTAGTTAACTTCCATGTTTCAGACCAGAGATAAGGTGGTGAAGTGACGCGGAGGATGAACCTCTCTGACCTTCATTGAGTGAAAAACCTTCATTTTTCAGACTTGAAGCAAAATGATCTTAGCTCAGATAACTTTAACTTGTTTAACTTGGAGTTTTTAACATCAGATTAAAACCCAGGGATGTTTTTTCTTTGGTCAACACGTCCTCCCTGATCTTTATCTTCTGTTCTTGATGTGATTTTCAGTCAGTTTCACATTTTATTTCCTCGTATAGAAACAATAAGACAAGTTTGTTTTGTTGTTTTCATGTTGTTGTTTCTTTCTCTTCGTGCTCAAAGAGCCAACCTGAGTCTGGTGAAGGAACTTGGCGATCGCGCCGCTCAGGGTCGAACCTACGGGAACCTGGGAAACACTTATTATCTCCTCGGAGACTTTGAAACTGCAGTCGCTGCTCACGAGAAGGTAAATGATGAAGTTTTATTGTTTCTGGTCTCCTGGCTGTTGGAGCTGCGTCGGCGTCGCTCTGTAACGACATCACATGGTCTCGTTTCTAATCTGGACTTTAACGACGTGATCTGTTCTGCAGCGGCTGCTCATCGCTAAAGAGTTCGGGGATAAATCTGCAGAGAGAAGAGCTCATTGTAACCTGGGAAACGCTCATATTTTCCTCAGCCAGTTTGAAGTGGCGGCCGGTCATTACAAGTGAGTCCATCTGAGACTGAAAACGTCAGTAAACATTAATGATCCTGTAGAGACTAAAAACCATGTTTATTATTCATTAAATGTTTGTTTCCTGGTTTTAAACTTTAACTAAACAAGTTTAAAGTCGACGTAAACCTCGTAGTTATTACCTGTAAAATATGTTTATGTTTGTTTTTATTTCTTCTTTTTTAAACAACATTTAATAAAAAAGTTGTAAAATCTTCCACCTACATTATTGATCCAACTAGACACGTTTTTAAAGGAATAAAATCCTTTTAAACGTCACATCTTTGGTCGTGTTGAACCGTCTTTGTATCTGTGGATCTAAAACTGTGACGATGATGAGAAACACAGGATTTAGTTTTTCTAGTTTCCAGATGAAACGAGACATTTAAATGAATCATCTTGATGTTTTTGGAAACATTGTTGACTAGTTCCTGATATTTTATTGATTAAATGATGAATCGATCTTTGCAGAAACTGACAGAAATCAACTGTGTTTGACGTTGCAGCTCGTCGTGTTATGTTAATGTTAATAATAGTTGTAATAGTTAAATGTGAACTAGACTCGTTTAGAAAAGAATAAAACCTTTTTTATCTTGTGCACAGACGCCTATTTATTCAGAAACATCAACTGATTCAGTCTGAAACTTCTTAAATCTTTTATTTCAACATATTTTCCCTAAAGTTCCTGGAAACAAAGAGCAGATAAGAGTCATTTCTCCTGCGTCCACCCTCACATTCGTCCCTTGACCTTCCTCCTCTTCGTTGTGTGTTTCTGTCCTCAGGAGGACCCTGCAGCTGGCCCGGCTCCTGAAGGACCGAGCCGTGGAGGCTCAGGCCTGTTACAGTTTAGGAAACACCTACACGCTGCTGCAGGATTATGAACGAGCCATCGATTATCACCTCAAACATCTGGTCATCGCTCAGGATCTGAACGACAGGTAGAGACCAGAGACGCTTCACTGACCAGTTTGTTCACATGTAGAAATAATCTAATGGTATGTTAAAGAAACCAGGTGAAATATAAAGTTGGTTTTCTGTTTTTAGTTCAGAAGTTTCTCTGGTGTCGGCGAACGTCTGTTTTTTTTACAACGTTGGGAAAAGGAAACATCTTTACTGTCGTTTATTTAAAATGTATAAACTGTTTGTTTACTGCTCTAAATATTTGTCTGGTTGCTGAAACACTTGAGGATTTTTTATATTTGTGTGTAAATTAAGAGTCTGAGTTGTGGTTGTGGTGAAGACGTGTCGACTGGTATCGTTACACAATCAGCTGAAGGTTTTTCACAACGTTTGTGTGATTTTAGCCGTGACTCCACAGTGTTGCATAATCTCAGCTGAAGCTGCTCGGCCTGTTTTCCTGTGTGTGTGTGTGTGTGTGTGTGTGTGTGTGTGTGTGTGTGTGTGTGTGTGTGTGTGTGTGTGTGTGTGTGTGTGTGTGTGTGTGTGTGTGTGTGTGTGTGTGTGTGTGTGTGTGTGTGTGTCTGTGTCTGTGTCTGTGTCTGTGTGTGTCTCACTGCAGGGTTGGTGAGGGAAGAGCGTACTGGAGTTTAGGAAATGCCCACACCGCCCTGGGGAATCATGAACAAGCAATGTGTTTCGCTGAGAAACATTTGGAAATCGCCAAAGAGGTGAATGTTTATTATTCGTCTTTTTCCTTAAAAAGTGTAATCAGCTGCTGCCATCAGACCGCAGCGCCACCTGGTGGATGTACGATGAACAGCGGCGTGTTTGAGTATAAATAAGTCTGGTGGTTTTTCATCGAGACGAAACCGTCTGCAGAAAGAAAATCATAGTTCACTCATTTAGCAGTTTATTAGGAACAACATGGATTTTACTCCACGTTTACACGACTGAAGGTTTGACTGGGTCCAGATGTGACGTTTAACTTGTGATCGGGTGAATTATCCTGTAACAAAGATTCAGCAACAAACGTCAGATGGACTGAAGCGTCGGCCAAGAAAACGTCGTGCACACGAGGCTCGTTGTGTTGGACACAAGAACCAACAGATGAATGAAACCAGGCTGTTTGTTTCTCCGGTTTAAAGACGTCAGCGACGCTGCAGCTTCTCACCACAGTCGTAACAAGTCTTTATCTGAGGCACCGCGGCCTCACGCTCGTCTGACCTCTGACCTCTTAGTTTTAAATGTGAACATGAACTAAATGAAGCAGCAGATGTTCCTGATGAGGCTGTAAATATTTGATATTGAGAGAAAAACTTTTATTTTTCAGATTTGAACCAAAATAATCTCAACTCATTTTACTGAACTTGTTATTGTGGAGTTTCTAACCTCAGATTAACATCTTTGTAGCTTCAGATCAGCCACGTCTTCAGAAACAATCGTCTTTTTATTTTATATTTGGACGTGATCGTTAACAGTGAAGCAGCAGATGTTCCTGATGAGCTACAGGACGTCAGATTAAATCATCATCACGTGTTGACGGAGGATCGTACATCGTGGACGTCGTCCTTCATCTTTATTTTCCTCCCGACTCTTAAACAAAGACGATGATGTGATCTGTCGGTCAGACACATCAGAGGATCACACACTGTTCAGAGGAATCAGTCAGTATGTTAATGACTCGTATGTTTGTTAACCTCCATGTTTTAGACGGGAGATAAAAGTGGTGAAGTGACAGCGAGGATGAACCTCTCTGACCTTCGTCTGGTCGTCGGTCTGAAGTCAAACTCCAACATTCATCCAAACATTTTCTGCAACACGAACACGAACAGCTCCTCTCTGCCGATAAGCTACCAGGAATACAAGAACCTCCAAGGTGAAGTTTCACTTCTCTTCTTTCATCTTTATTCTGCTTTTTTTTTTTTTAAATAAATAAATAAAAAAAATCACTTCTGCTAAATTTAAAATTGTTATTTTCTGTTTTTGTTTCAGTGCTGAAGTCTCCGTTGATGAAGACAAACAGCGCAGAAAACATGCAGCTCAGTCAGAGTCCAGAGAAAAACCAGACTGGAGATTCACCAGGAAACCAAGTACGAACGTTGGAGAAACCACTTGATGAAGAAAACACTGATATTTATGTTTTTATGAAATATAACATCTCTAACTTCACTTGTCTTTAGAAACAAAACGTTTTGTTACAAACTGTTTTTCTTGCAAATAACAGATTTAATGTCTAAAAGATCAAATCTGTGTGATGTTTGATTAAACCTGTTCAGGACTGGGACGAAGACGTTTTCCCTGGATCTTCAAAAAACAACACGATCAAAGCTTCAACCAAACTTTTCCTTTTTCATCGACTGAAAAACAAAATTCACAGAAACAACAAGTCATCTAAGGATCAACATGAAACCCGGACGGAGCAGACGGCCGCGGAGCCGCACACGCCGCCGCCGCCGCCGCCGCCACCGCCTGCTAAGGTGTTTTATTTTATTTTTATTTTATTAATACGATGATGATTCATCGTCAGGAAAAGTTTCATTTATGACACAGACTCGACCCGAAGTTACAACATTACGACAGTGGAAGGAAATAATGTGGAAACGTCTCTGACTCATGAAGTTAAAAAAGAAAAATGTGACCAAACATTTAAAAACTCTGCAGCAACAGTTCAACTTTTTATAACTTTTAATTTCTAATTATTTCCCTAATCTCATTTAAAACCGTTAACTGAAGGAAATCAGCAGAAACTCTCTGTCGTTATTATTATTATTATTATAATTATTTGGTCACAGAATTAAAAGTCATGTAAACAAACTGTTATTTTAATTATTGTTTAATCTTGCGATTTAATCTATTTTTAATCACAGCGTCGTCGAGCTTCAACGTGACAAATTAAACTCAAACACCCGTGACTGTTTTATTTTTCATTTTGATGGTTTTAATGAAACTAGTTTGACTTTTAATCATTTTGAGGCTTCGTTCTGACGTTAAATCTGTTTTATTTTCCAGTCGCAGGACCCAGTGGGACAGGACACCATCGGAGAGGACAACTTCTTAGACCTGCTCTCTCGTTTTCAGGGAAACAGGATGGACGACCAAAGGTGCCCTCTGCTCCTCGTCCCCTCCCCCTCCTCCACCTCCTCCACCTCCTCCACCCCACCTGTAGCTGAGAGGAAATGTGAGTCAAACCCTTCGTGATTTGTGTTTTGTCGTCTGTGTTCACGACGTGTTGAAGGCTGCAAACGATCAAGATTCAAACAACATAAAAACTTAAATGTTTCACATTAAAAAGAACTAAAACTAGTTCAGAGTCAGTTTAGTTTGAGTCAGAAACATCTGTTGTGTTTCTAAGTGAATAACTTCTGATCTAAAGGAGGATAAACAGGAAATGACAGTAACATCTCTTTATTAGTGAAGAAATGAAGGATTCACTTTAAACCGTCTCTGAATGACGTCATCAGATAATTCAACACGTTCTACTCCAGCGTCTCCGACCTCGTTTCACATCATTATCCTCAAATATTTCTACGACCGTTTCACCACATTTAAAACCAATTTAAAAACCTTCTGTTCTCTGAAGTTTCTGTTAGCGCTAAGCTAACGTTAGCCTCCTGATCCTCTGCTGTCTCCTCCATCCACCACCATGTTTAAACACTTCTTCTTCTTCTATTTCTCTTCTTGTTTGATGCTGTTTTATTGTCACATAAAGAAACGTTGACACTGAACTTCTATGTTTAATAACGTGGACACGACTAATCTGTTATTAAAATAGTTTGACACTAATTAAATCTTTGATTTTAATTGATTCGACTGATCAGTTGTTGCAGCTCTGGATGTAAACAAACTGGTGTGAACGTAGGAAAGATTTTGAGCATCGTTCGTTTCTTTTATCTCTGAGTTTCAACGATCATAAAAAAAATTATTTTTGTTGCTGAAAACTAAAAACTAAAGTTTCTTTTCTCCTGCAGCGACTGGCAATCAAAGATTTTTCAGCCTTTGTTTTCCATCAGAGACAAAACTGAAACTACATTTCATTTTTATTTTTTCAACTGAACATCTGAAGTGTTTGATGCTCAAAAGGAAAAATGTTTCTGTCTTCCTCCAGCTCTTTTGTCCTATTTTTCCAGCGTTTACCTTAAAAACAAAATCAGACTCAAGTGTTTCCATGTGTTATAAATTCTTTGTCTTGTAGCTATTTCAGAACGAGAAACACCCTCGCAGGATCCTGGTCATTTCCTGGAGCTGCTGGCCAGCTCCCAGGCCCGACGTCTGGACGACCAGAGAGTCAGCCTGAGCCATTTTCCTGGCTTACGTCTCAGCACCTCCAACCTGCCGCCTACACCCACCACCTCCAGCACCGACCGGGCCTCCACGCAAGGTTTTTATTACCTCTTCTGTCAGTAACTCGTCTCACATCTTTACTATTAATTATTAACTTTTCCTTTTGTTGCTGCAGCTCCAGTCAGCAGCACAGATACACCTCACACACCCTCCCTCTACAGTCGCCTCGAGGCCAACGCTGAGCAGCCCGACGGAGACGACGTCTTCTTCGACATGCTCGTTAAGTGTCAGGTGAGACAAACAAATCCAGCAGAGAGGTTTGTCTAGATGGGGATTCGAACTTGTGAACAGCTGCACGGCATAAACATGCTGCTGCGCAGATGCCTCCAGGAGCAGTGTTTAACATGCATGTGAGCGTTAGCGTTAGCATTACAGCTACCAACCACTTGGTAGCTGTAATGCAATTATGACCGGCCCAGTTTTAAAACTCTGACGTCGCCACCGTCTGGTCAACGTCTAGAAACACTGTCTCCTCTGATGTTGGTTAACTTCTCAACATCTGAGTCTCTGTGTCACAGTCGCATCTCTCCAGGTCTCTGGTGTGAGAGAAGAAGACGTTTGACGCCACCTGTTGGTTCAGACCATGAATATAAGACGACCACAACGTCTTTTTCACACTGTCTTCTAGAGAGAAAATACCATCTTATATTCGGGTCAATACAGTACAGGAGCGATACGTAGCAGTTTTGACGTATCACATGGTACTCACCGCTGTTTTCTCGAATAGTTCGTCTTGAAAATGTGTCTACAAGTTTATCTACAATCAAACCAATTTCATCTCCTCTTTCAGTCGTTGTGGGTTGAAAAACAAAAACAAATCCTGCTTTTTTTACACATTTACTAACCATGACTGGTTGGTTTTTTTGGCCGTCCAGTCACTAGGACCTGACAATGGTGACGTCAGCACTGTTGGCAACAACTCTGATTATCATCGGCCCAATTATGAAGAATTGTGTGTTTGAAAAAAACTGATTCTGTTTCACGTTTGAAGACGTTGTGATTCTGACATTAGCATCATGTGGTAACTATTGTGGTAATTATTACAAATATGAAACAGAACATTAGACACTCGACTGATCAACAGTCGTCATCATCTGATCAATAAATTTAACTGCAGAACCAGTCTTGGCTACAGTCTTACACACTGCTCCTTTAACTCTAATCTCCTGGAAATAAATAAATCTCCTGGACAGTTTCTAATTATTTATAGAAAGAAATTCAACTTTTATCTGAAGTTCAGATCCATTAAAAGTGAAATAAATTTTCTAACCATGTTAATTTGTTACATTTCTCCGTCCTGACGTGACCTGATGTTCACGACTAAAAACATTTCCCCAACGTTGCAGCAGTAATTAACTGCTGAACAGAGTCTGTAATTTAGTGAAACATTACGTCATTGTTTCTTGGGAAATTATTTGGAAATTACAGACGTGAAAATCAAACCTTACCTATGTTTATGTCACACACCTTGTTGAGAGTCAGACTTTCCTGGAAACTGGAAAACATTCGGTTAAACTGGCAGATGAGTTAGAAACATCTGACTTGATGTTTCTTTTCATTTCTGTCTCAACATGTTGCTGTTTGATGGAGAAACGGTTCCAGATTAATGAACATGTTATTCTGAACGTTTCAGCTGTTGAAGACGCATCATGTCGTAGGTTGTTTCCTCCTGCGTTTACAGACACGAATCAACGTAAAAAAAAAAAACAACTTTAAAATAAAATGTCACTTTAGTCAAAACGAGCAGCAACGTTACAGGTTCAGGTAAAATCAGATGTAACAACGTGTTTTTAGGTTTCAACTCTTTGGGTTTAACTTTTCTTTTTCTGTCTTTAAGGAAATAACTATGAATTATCTCATCTATGGTTTCAAATTGTGATTTTTATTAGTTTAGTTTATTAAAAACAACAACAAATAATTAATTTCTAATCTCTGAGGTCGTGGCCGACGTGTTTAAAATGTTTAAAAAGTATTTTTAATTTATGTGTCTGTTTCTAAAAAGCTGAGAAGCTGAAACCAGTTAATTCTGAACATTTCTGCTTCATCGATTATATTTAATCCTTTATTTTATTATGTGTTTGACTCATATTCATGGTGAAATAGTCAAACTCCCCCTCGAGATATTTTACGTTGGTTGAAGTAATATTGAGTTTGACCGTCTTGACTGGTGATGAAGGATGTTCCACATCAGCAGATTCATCATTCTTCACCGACACATCGGTCTGTTGTTCAGGAAAATGATGAATCTGCTGATGTGGAACATCCTTCATCACTGGTTTTATAAAACCAGACGTTGGGTAAGTCTTGTAAAACAGTGTTTTTAATAAACTTAACATTACTGCACAAAACAAATATTTAATTTATGCATCTTTTTATAAAAAAGCTCAAACCAGTGAAATCTAAACATTTCTGTTTTATAAATTCTAATAAATTCATCATTAAACAGTCGTTGTTTATCGTATTCTTCTGGTTTTTCCTCGTCTCAGGGCTCCAGACTGGACGACCAGAGATGTGCTTCTCCATCGTCTTCATCTAAAAGAACGACTGTTCCTGATGAAGATTTTTTCAGCCTCATCCTTCGTTCACAGTCCAACAGGATGGAGGAGCAGCGAGTGCTGCCTCCACCTTGTATCATCCAGTCCAAACCAGACTGAGTCGCCGTCGCTGGTCGTGTTATTTCTCAGGATACCAGATGAAGTAACTTCTTGTTTCCGTCTCCAATCAAGATGTTTTGTTTTTTTTAAGCTACTGACTCTAAGAATCATGGGAAATAAAGATTATCAAGACCCGTTTTTTTTTTTTTTTGATGTGACGGCGTCTCTGAGTAGTTGATGTTTTTATCAGAAACCTCAGGACGGTGACGCGTCGCATCAAGTCGGTCATAAAAAAAACTGAGTTGAACTTGAATCTACGGACGTAAACAAGACTGAAGGGATGAAATCAGACTGACGACCAGTGGACACATTTATACTTAAATTCAAGTTAAAAAATGGGATTTTTCCTCTTTGTAACAAGATTTTACAGGTGATAAACTAGTGATTATCTTAAGTTTTTATATCGATATCTTCTCCTGATGAAGGAGAAATAAAATCACACAACTTTACATCACAGCTTATTTATTTAACCTCTGAATCATGTTCAGTTTACAACTTTGGGATATTTTCAAGTGAAACACTTCAATTTTTAATTTCAGCAGCACAACATATATATTTTTATCTACATATTCGATGTAAAAGTGTATTTACAAAGTGTTTTCATTAGTACAAGTGTCTCAGTTCATGTCCACTAGAGGTCACTGTCTCCACATTAAATCAATTACAAGTCAACAATGAGCCTGTTGATGTTTTACACACATTTTCTCTGATTATAAACAACATAAAGTGCATGTTAACTCTTAGATTAGATCATTTATACAGCGTCATCTTCATATTTCCACATTAATGACGTGTTAAGCCTCTGAAGTCAGTGGCTCTTGATCTTGACGCCATCTGCATCTGAAAACAGGAAAAATCTCAATTTATCTTCTGTCAAAGATGTTTTATCTAAATAAAGAAGGTTAAATGTGTCTGTTTACACCTTTAACAGTGACACTAAAGTCTAGTTGACACCAGTGGACTCCACCATCATCTCCAGTGGTGGTGTCTGGTGGACTTGGTCCTCTGATGGTTGGTGAATCATCAGTTAATGATCATAATGTGTGAACAGCCCTAACGACTCCATCAGAGGCCGTCGGGACCTGGTCTGAGACCGGGACTGGATCTGTCATGTTAGAAAACTGGAGGAGTCTGAAGAGACTGACAAAGAGCGACAGCCAATCAGAGGAGGGATGTGAGATAAATGCTGCTGCCGTCTCACTGATTCACTCACAACCACGTTTAAAAGTCTGACGTTTTAACGCTTTTTCTTTCATTTTCACTTTCTACAAACTCCCCGCGTCTGATCCAGATGTTACCCGGTACCCGGGAGGTCTGCTGCTGATTTCAGCTCCACCGTGAAAACCAGCGTGTTGCCATGGTGATGTTTACACGCCGGTTTAGCGGTTTAGTCTGTGTCGGAGGCAGCGTCTTCACCGGTGCTCGTCAACAATAAACGGCTGTAAATCACGGTGAGAAGCAGCGGCTACATCCTGTCTAGTTCACGTGACCAGACGTAGAGTTTGGTGACGTCACGGTGTGATCGGGAGTCAATCACTGACAAGTCTTGTGGTGTGAACACTACAGGTCTCAGACCAGTTGTTGAGACTCCACATCATGGGAACACAAGTCGCCAACGATCACGACAGAGACTGAGACTCACTGATCCATGGTGAAGTCGACTGGTGTGAACTAGACTTAAAAACATAAAGAAGAGCAGATATCAACTCACCTGTTGATGCAGAAGCTGAAGAAGCAGCTGTTGTTCCCGTCGAGTCTGTAAACACCAGAGTTTGGTGAATCTTTACACACCGACAAGAATTTCTGCAGCTCTGACGTCGGCGTTCCACTTTCCTGTTGTTGCTTAAAAAAAAAAAAAAATCACAAACCAGAAATTTAAAGTTTTAGTTGAAGTTTCAATGAAATATTTTGAATCTCTGCTTTAAAGTGTGTGAGCGTCACCTTGATGGTGTCGTAGGTGTCGGTGATGAGGGTGATGAACAGACTGAGGATCATGTAGATGAAAAGTGACACGAAGGTGTAAAGATAAACTCTGCTGAAAACCCAAACCAAGCTGCTTTTCTGCTTCATGTTCTTAAAGGTTGGAAACATGTCGTCTCCGTTGATCAGAGAGAAGAGACACTCGGACACAGTGTTCAACGTCCGGAACTGAAAACCAAAACCAACAGATCTGAGATCAGTTAAAAGCTTCAAACACGTGTTTGTGTGTTTTTGTGTAAACACTTGTTACCTTCTCATGATACGGGCCCAGAACGATCCAACCACAGAAACAGTAACTCAGGTAGATGATTCCTGCACAGCAGATGAAGCGGATAACGTTTGGGAACGCTGCCCTGAGCGTCAGGATGAGGATCTGAAAATAACCAAACACAGAAACATCTGAAGATCAGTGTCTGCAAACCACATGGAAAGAAAAAAGAAAAGAAAAACACGTTTTCTTCTTTTCCTCTAAAGTACGGTCAGTATGTCCTGGTAATCGTGTGCAATCAATGTTTTAAATTATGTTTTTATGTGAAGCAAAAAGCAGAAAATATTGAATGTGTTTGTGTTTTACACAAAGAAATAACGTGTGAAACTTGTGTTTGTGTTTAAATAGAAGATGAATTTTAAAATGATCCTGGACTAGTTAGACATGTCGTCTTAAATGTTTTGTTTATGTAGTTTATATTTTATAAAATCCTCAGTTTAAGACAGTTTCAGCTAATGAAGCAGCTATCATTTAGTGTGCGCAATGCATTCTGGGTAGATGATGTCAGATGGCGTCGGTCGTGTTTACAGGTGAGCTAGCAGCGCTAAGATAACATGTTTTTACAGATGAAAAGTGAAGACAATGACACATTGTAGCAGCTTTTAGTTTTAGAGACGTAAACATTCTCAGCTTCATCACGATGAGAAAATTAGAAAAGAAGATGTTTGAGGTTGAGTCCAGTTCAAAGAGACGCTGGATCGTCTCCTGCTGGGACGTAAACAAAACGCTGCTACAGTTGAACCATCGGACACTTTGATCACGGAGGAAACCGACGATCCACCAGTTAAATCATCAGTTAGTTTCAACAAATCAGAGTGACGATGTTCACGATCCAGTAACAACGGACCAAACTGATGGAGGTAAAATATTCAAATGTTTTGTTTTTCTTTGTTGGTTTTCCTCCTGATCTACGGTTCAAACTGAAAAGAAGACATGTTCATCTTGTTGTAACCGTCAAGACAAACGGACCAGTGCAACCATGTGATGTCACCACCATGACATAAACAACAACAGCCCCGTTGAGAGAAAGAACATGTCTGACTAGTCGAGGTCCAGCAGCTTCTGTCGCGTCGTATCAGATCTGAAGTGTCACTAAAACACTGATGAACATGTGTTTTATTTTATTTAATAATAATAACGTTGTTGTTTTACATTATACTTCCTGAAGTAGCCCATGTAGCGGATGACGCCGATCCAGACGAACATGGTGCCGGTGCCGAGGAAGATGCTGCAGACGTCGTAGCTCGTTAGGACCTGGAGGTAAATTAATAAATGAATTTAAAATGTAACGGACGACATCATCCTGATCGTTCAATCTCATTTACTTTGGTCTGGATCTCGATCTTCAGGATGGAGCCGATGATCGTCAACATGTCGCTGACGATGATGAGGATGTACCAACCGTTGACGAACTCCAACTTATCTGACAGAGGGACGTCCTTACTGCAGGATTTATTACAGTAGAGCGTGTACTCCTGTTAAAACCAGGAACACAGGTTTGGGTTTTATTTTTAATTACATCGACTCAAGCTCAAAAATAAACATCAAAGAATTAAAGAGAACTATCGGACTCAAAATCAACCAACATCAATATAGATTTTTATTATAACGACTCACGATCTGCAGCTGAATCCCGTTGATGACCGAGCGGGTGCAGAGTAAGAACGATGTGATGCAGGTGATGATGATGAGGCAGTCGAACATCACAGTCAGGTAGATGTTTCTAGGAGCTGAAGGAACAGAAACGATCTAAACGATCTCACTTCAAACTGTTAAATCATCAGATGATTGAAAGTAAAGTTGATTCTACAAAACTCACACGCTCCAGTAACTTTCCAGTCTCTACATTCATTGATGTCTACGTCGTTTTCCAGGTCGATCTTTATCCTGCCGCTGTGAGCCTGGTTGTCGAAAATGATCTGTTCAAAGAGAAAATCTGAGTTTACACGACTTTAACCTGATGATAAATATGTAAATAGCCTCATTAAATAGAGACAGGAGGAGATGCAGTGTCACAAGGATCTGCTGTCGCTGCTCGTTAAACGTTTATTGATCCGGAGATAATCAAAGCAACGTACGGTGACGGTGAAGTCGTAACAGTCGGGCAGCTCTCGATGTCTCACTGTCTGTAGGTTTATGGCCTTAAGAACAAACGTGACTTTGACAGAAAGCATCCTGGAAGACACACAGATGAAAACACATCAACTGACAAGGTTTTAGTTTATAAAAGAAACAAAATTCAAAACAAAAACAGCTGAAAATTTAATACAAACGTTTTAAAATGCAACTCAAACTCTGGGAGAGCTTCTCTCAACGTCGGTTGATACATCGGATAAACTTTACGACAATCTGTTGGATTAAAAAAAGATGATGTAAATCGATTAACGACAACTTTTTAACTAAACAAACTGATGATTAAAAACTTCATACAGACCAATTTGAACCTGAGCATCAATTTCAAACGTCTCATTTCCAGGATAAATGGTCGCGTTTCTGTAATACTCCTGACAAACTGTGAGAGGCGAGTAGAGAGCACCGTTCTTCTCATACGCATGGTTTCCAACTGTGATGTTGCGCAAATGTCCAAACTATTAAAAAAGTAAAAAATAAATATGTGAAGAAATGCACATGATGGGGGGAAAAGGTGCAGCAGATTGAGTTTTATAACTGAACGACTGAATCTAGAATGAACAAAGTCCAGACGCTGACGATGATACGAGCTGTAAAGAGATACAATGATTGACAGAAACTGAAAAAAAAAATTGCGTCTTTATCATTTATTGTTTCCACCTGTTTAATGATGTAGTCGATGTGATCGTAGACGTCATCTTGTCTGTAAACGGCGTACGTCTCCATCCCTCCATCCACATAATCTTTTAAGAAAAGATGTTTAAACGTCATCAGGTTTTCTTCCTTGAAGGTGACGACCATCTGGTTACTGAGTCCAAACGACACCAGCTGAGATGAAGAGAAATAAAACACATAAAAACAACATTAAATCAAAGAGAATTAACACGTGATCAGATCATATCTGACAGTAAAACCACCTGGATGGTGATGATGGCGATTTTAATGATTTGAAGCATCAGTTTCCATGGTTTCCGTCCTCGAGCGTGATATTTCTCACACGGGTTCATGAAGTAATATTTAATTTTCCTCCTGAGACACTCGACCCCGTCTTCATCCTGATGACACTGGTGCTGATGGTTTGTGTCAAACACATCGTAAAAGTCACTGGACTCTTCCATGTCGTCTGTAAATCAAATGATTCAAACATTTCATTTAACAGATCAAAAGTTACTGATTATATTTGTTCAACATTAAATAGAAATACAGACAGTAGAGTAGTAGTACAGACACTAGAGTAGAATAAAATAACTTTCTGTTTCTGCTGCAAAATAAAACAAGTTCTTCCAGGTAAACACATCATGAACCAGTGAGTGGTGAGTCCGTGTTGAGGGATAAGGAAGTAAAAAGTGTCAGGTACCTGAACATTGTTGAATAATACACAACAGTTCACGTTGTGACCTCCAACCTCCTTCCTCCATTACAGCTAATTATCAAATATTCATCATGTTCTGAGTCTAAATAAAAACACTTTTCTCTGAGTGAGTGAGAAGAAGGAAATCAATAAGTTTCTCACCTTTAGTTCCGCAGCACGTTCATCAACTTATAATTACGTCCACCTGCGGCACGAGCGCGTTGAGTTTTAATTTTTTTAAAAATTAAAAAATGCTTTTCTTCTTATTTTTTATTCATGATTCATAAAATCATAAAACTAAAATTAAATAATAAAATAAATAAAGCTGTTAAACGTCCGCGGTGTGTGTGTGTGTGTGTGTGATTGTTTCTTCGACCTGCGTCTGAATCAGGTGCTCTGAGAATGTTGTGACGTCAGTTTACAAGCTGCGTTCTGATTGGCTGTTGCGACCTGTCAATCTCCGCCCCCCTCCGTCACCCCTGTAACCCCTAGCAACCAAACACAACCGAGGAGGAGCAGCGGCTAATGTTTAAGCTAGCGGTAAAACTTTATTTATTCACGTATAAACTGTTGAATTTAACATAATGTGAACACAAACTAAACTATATGTGAGGATAAAGTTACGTTTGATATAAAAACACCAACTGTCACGTAGCTGTTCAGTCATAATGTTGGTTTTTATAACCGTTATCTTCAGTTAGATATGTAGCTAGCTAAGCTAAAGTCAGCTAGCATCACTACTTTATTTACATAAACAACTATGTTTAATATTAGTTTATATTTTTATTCACTCTGCACATTTATTTAACAACTACAACTGTAATAGAAAAATGTTATTGTTGTATTTACAGATTAACTGGTTCATAGGACATTAATACAGTACAGCATTATAACTTTAAAACTATTAAATAACTTTAAATAATGTAATATTAAATACATTAACTTTAGTAGGTTTTGAGTTACACATTGAAGTATTGATACTCTTATTAAAGTTTATTAGATGCTGTTGGGAATATAAGATGATAAATAACATAAAAACAGTTGATATTATAATTAGATCAAGATAAAACAAGATAAAATTTGAAACAGGTCAAATTTTATTGATTATTTTATAATAAATAAAATTACAAATTTTATTTTAATTTGTTTTTCAGATAATGTAGATAGACCCGATGATTGATAGATAGATAGATGATAGATGATAGATAGATAGATAGATAGATAGATAGATAGATAGATAGATAGATAGATAGATAGATAGATAGATAGATAGATAGATAGATAGATAGATAGATAGATAGATGATAGATAGATAGATAGATAGATAGATAGATAGATAGATAGATAGATAGATAGATATAGATAGATAGATAGATAGATAGATAGATGAGATAGATAGATAGATAGATATAGATAGATAGATAGATATAGATAGATAGATAGATAGATAGATATAGATAGATAGATAGATAGATAGATAGATAGATAGATAGATAGATAGATAGATAGATGATAGATAGATGGATGATGATAGATAGATAGATAGATAGATAGATAGATAGATAGATAGATAGATAGATGATAGATAGAGATAGATAGATAGATTTAGATAGTTAGTGTTAGTATTTCTTGTGTTGTTCTGACGACGAGCGTTTTAAAATAATAAATGTAATTGTTTTATTCTCCACTAGATGTCGCCACTTGCATTGAGAATATTTTTCTGTGACCACAGGAAGTGAATCTTCAGATGGATGAAACATAAAGATGTAAAGTGACTCATGTGATGTAGTTACACTGTGACACTAAGTGATGATTTATATTTAAACTCTGTTTCTCTGTCATCAGTGAAAAATGGCTCCGAAGAGAAAAACAAGTGCAGCGAGCAGCACAGGAAGTAAAGGGAAAGGTCAAGGTGAGTGTTTGATATTAATAAGTGTTTTAAAGTTTATTTTAAAAAAATATGTCAAACACAGAAACTGATTAAACATTTTTTTTCAGGGAAGAAAGTTCAGTGGACGTCTTAGAAACACCACGAGATTCATTACTTTTACTTTTACTTCATTAGATCAATTAAACTTAATTAATTAATTTACTGTTTTGTTTTTTATTTTATTATTATTTTTACATAAATACAGAGGACACTTGTGATGTAACAACCGCGACTGAAACTGATAATCCAACGTGTCTTTGAAGACACGGCAGAGAAACTGTACGTTGACATGATTCAGCTGTGATCCAGTTGCATAGCCGTCAGACATGTTGCTCAGCTGTGACTTCCCTTTGTCAACGTTGAACCTTGATCATCACCAGCGTCTCTGTTTATGTGGATTAGCTCACTGGTTGTGGTCGGAGATCAAAGTAGTGGATGTAGTCATCAATTTTACATACGTGTTTACATTTCTGAACGTTAGTGGCCTACTGACACAAATAAAACGTCTCATCAGCTGATGAACAGACGTTATTCACACTTCATATCTAAAAACAGATTTACTGTGACAAGTGTAGGAGTACAGATGTAATAGTAGAAGTTCAGACACTAGAGTAGAATAAAATAACTTTGGTAGAAGTTCAAGTCGTCACTAGAATGATTCTCCAGTAAAAGTCTTAAAGTATCTAGTATTTACTGTACTTCAGTATGACAGTAATCTATAAGTAAATGTAGTTAAGTGTAGAAAGTAAAAGTACAAGTACATGTTAATAAAACAGAAGAATATTATGAAGTTTATCCAGCACTTTAAAACATGGAGCTACAACAATCTTCATAGACAATGAATGAGTCTGAACTAAAGAACTAAAGTTGTTCTTTTTTCACTAAATGTAAATTAGTGTTTGATATTGATATTGTTGAAGTTTCTCCATCATCCACCTTTAAGATGGAGCCTCCATCAACCCTCAGACATGGTGTTGATGGTCTAAACAGTCACAGGTCGACTTAGAGTCAAAACACCACATTTACTGAGTCAAAGTGTCGTTAAGTTAAAATGTTGACACAATTAAAACAACTCAAGTAAAGTACAGATGCTGAAGTAAACTAGTGAAGTATTAGTCCTATGTTACTATAAAACACCAATGTTTTTGTTCCTGAAGTAGAAGTTAGTGACCCACTGACATGATTTACTGCGACAGAACAAATATCTTATAAACAGTATGTGGATAAATTATGCAACAGGAAGGAAACCCGACAAATTTAAAATAAGTCTTTCGACGCAGACGAGACGCAATTGAGTTGAGTCAAATTCTTGAGGTTTATGGAACATTGCTCATCACACACTCTTTGTCTTTCAAGCAAATATTTCCCATGAACACAAACGCTGTAGTTGACACATAAGTGTGTGAAATGAAGGGTGTGAGTTTCCACTACAATGATTTGGAGCGAGTGGAAAAAAGGTTGACACACCCAGCTGGGAAGTGGTTACTTAAGCTGTAGTTGAGCATTCCCAGCGTCCCCTCAGCAACCTTGTGGAAAGACTTTGAAGAGAGAGACCACAAGCAGGATGAAAACTATCATTATACGCTGAGGCCTGTTTACTGTAGAGCAGCAGGACGGAGCCTGGACTTAGATATGGAGCAGACTGCACAGGTTGTTTAGAAACAAAAACACTTTGTTGTGGATTTAACTCGGCACTTTTTGTCTTAAATTCATATATTATTGATCTGAGAGTAGCAGCGTTTTCCTGCAGGCATCTCGACGGAGTGTGTGTGTGTGTGTGTGTGTGTGTGTGTGTGTGTGTGTGTGTGTGTGTGTGTGTGTGTGTGTGTGTGTGTGTGTGTGTGTGTGTGTGTGTGTGTCTTCTTTCCACCAGGATTGTGTTTCATGCTGTGATATTGTGGGGTGGTCCACCCTGCAGGGAGGGGCAGGTGAAGGATCAGACGTGTTGTTGAGTGTTTGATCAGCGGGTGTCACAGTCCGCAGGCGACAACGACTGTAACTGTTTAATTTGTCTTAAAATTTCACTAAACTTGCAAACAACAAATCTTTTAATTGAATCATTTACACAAACACTAAAAAAAATCCCAAATCTTCTTGTGATTAAGCAGATTGTTTGTGTTCACAAGCAAAGATTGAATCTTTGACGTTTGTCATTTTATTCTAGTAAAATGTTCACGTTCACGGAAATTTACGTGAATGGTAGGTTATGACAGAACTGCTTGATTGTGGAAAAAAATAATCATGATTTGATAATATCTAATGTTTAGCATCAATAACACTTAGCAACTTAACACACACAACACTTAACATTGCTAAGGTTTAGCATTGCCAACACTTAGCATCGGTAATGCTAAGCATCAATGACACTTAGCATTAATAACAATTAGCATCGATAACATTTAGCATCTATAACACTTAACATCAATGACACTTAGCATTGATAACGTTTAGCAACAGTAACACTTAGCAACGCTAACGCTTAACATCACTAACATTTAACATTGCTAAGGTTTAGCATTGCTAACACTTAGCATCACTAACTCTTAGCATAACACTCGTCCAAAGTTTGTATTAAACACCTGAAACGTGAGTTCAGTCTGCTGAAATGATGACGTCACACTCACAGTAGAAAAGGACAAAAATACAAATAATCATTTAGTTTCAATTACTTTGTTTTTGTGATCGTTTGGGGTCTTAATCTAAACACATAACACAAAACACATTTTGATTCAATGAACAGCTCTACGTTCTGATATTTACTAAGATAAAAGAGGCAACGTTTGAGCTAAAAGATGCCACTTTCCTTTAATGTTGCAGGTATTTGTATTATTTCTATTATTTATCAGTAAAAGTCATGTTTCTATTTTCAGTTGATGACTTCATCATCTTTCTCCAGGTCTGTGTAGTTTTATTCTTTAATCTCCTCTGTCCACCATCTTTCTTTTTCTTTCTTTCTTTCTCAAATCGATGGTGAACCAGACCTCAGAGATCACCCCACGGACATCTTCCCCCTGGTCTTGACATCGGCGACCCAGGAGCTGTTCGACTGCCGCGCCGATGAGGACGTGACGAGGGAGAGTCCTTACAAGCTGCTGGATAAAGACGACATCATACAGGACATGAAGACCAGAGCAGCGGTGTCCGATTTCAGCCCCGTGAAGCAGATTGTCCTGGTGAGGCTGATCCATTGTCACACACACACACATCACTCAGACAATACCCTCCAGACGCTGTGATGATACACAGACCCCCAGTTAAAGGCTGTGGGAACAGACAGACCAACCAGTTTAACTGTCTCATCCAGATTAGATACACAGTTACCACCACTTTTACTTCAAACTGAGTCTGTTACAGTACGTTGGTCACATGTAGGACTCATCATGTACGTCCTCATTTAATGATTAAATTCTCTACTTTAATTTCATCTAAAGAATTGTTGTAATATAATATTCAAAGACGATGTTTCTGTTGTTGACAGGATTATCCAGAGGACGAGATGTTGCTGGTGTTTGACAGAGATTTCACCTACGGACAAAGTTTCTACCTCGTTCTGACGCCAGAAGCTAAAGACAAAATCCTCAATGTATATGGTTTTATTTTGATATAAAAGGATAAACTTATATTTTCTATCACCCTCTTTCCTTTTATATTGTAACTATATGTTTTATTTTTATTGTTTATCAGTAAAATATTAGTTTCTTTTTTAAAATTAACAATCTACAGAATCTCTTCACCATCTTTCTCCAGCTCAAACATTTTTCTGTCTGTTTAATTATTTAAACGAATCTCATCGTCTCAGTTTCATTGTAATTCTTCTTCTTCTTGTTTGTCGTGAAGCCTCCAGAGCCTGAGACTCCAGGAGTCGTTACCGAGAGTCGGGTCGATAAAACCCCAGAACCGACACCGTGGATACCTCTGGGCAGTGAGCTGGAAATAGATGAGGAATCAGTCAAAGACACCAGAGGAAAGGTACTGCAGGCTATAAAAAACAACACATTAAATATTCAGTCAAAGTTTCCACCTCTTTTATTTGACTCCTTTACTTTTTGTCTTCAGCTTTGTTACAAGTTCTCCAGAGTACGAGAGAAGTTCGGGACACAAGTCTGTTTTTCAGACCTCAACACTGCAGATGCTAAAGATACTTTCATGGAGTGTGTTTCCTATCAGGACAGCAGGTTCAGCATCAAGCTGATGCAGAGGGACTGTGGGACGCAGGCTGCTCCCAGAATGCACAGCAGCTGCGCTCAGACACAATGGTAACAACACAGAAACACAGAAAACATGAGGGACTTTAACGCCTGCACAACTTCATGATCGAATCAAATAAGATTTTAAGATTTAAGAAATAAGATTTTTGTGTTTTTCATCTTTATTTTCAGGAAATTCCCAAGAAATTTCTCTACTCAATACACACCCAGAGAGTTGAGAGAAGAAGAAATAGAGAAAATCCTCCAGTCGAAGCATCTGAAGGATTTCTGCAACAGAGTCACTCCCATGTAGGTCAACACACATTCATACTGTAGATCCATCTATTATCATCAACACAGGGAGAAAACAGTGTGTCCTCCATTGACCTGCAGGATCTTAGAGTCGCTGCAACAAGAAGAGATCATGAACGCGTCGTTGGACGACTGGAGAGCTTTGGGGACGGACGTCGAACCCATCGACTGGTCTGGAAAAACATCTGAAGGACTGATGCTTTATCAAGCGTTCATGGACCAGAAACACACAAAGGACAAAAGAATCAGCAGCATTAAGTGGCACCCAGCGATTTACGGTAAATTCTCATCGTTCCCAGAGGAAAAAAAAAAACATTATTTGCATAAGTTTGCTGTAATTATTGTATCTTTCAAATAAGATCTACATAAATATGGTGGGAAAATATTGGAGGGAAATGTAAACAAATACAACTCACGTAAATTACATTTATTCTTCCTTTAATCCCAACAAGTATCACAGTTTCAAATCCTCTTCCATTATTGTTCATGACTACTCTTTTATAACGTTTCCCAGCTGTCATCACTTATAAAACAGGCTTTTAACAACGATCCTGAATCATAATATCAGTGATAAAAGATGTGAAAATGTGAAAATATTAAGAATCAGAGTTGATCCACCTATTTTTCAATCAGCAAACAACTGGAAACGTACTTAACGTGTTTTTTTTTTCATACGTCGTAGGTGTGATCGCTGTGGCTCTGGTTGACAAAAAGGACGAGCAGCTCAAAGACGTAAATATATACGACAACAAACCTTCACTCATTGTTTTCTACAGCTTCTCTGATGCGTCTAATCCTCAGGTATGAATCCTAACAAACTAATATGAAGAAAACATTCTCGTATCTCTCTGAGACACTTTTCCTTTGAGCTGAAGAACATTATTTACTTTAGGAAAATCTGAGAGTCTCTATTGATTTGACCCGAGCTCTAAATCAATAAACCTGAGCTGCTAAATCACTCAGCAGTAACATGAGCGGCGCATGACGTGTGTTTTGTGTCGTATCAGACGACACCGTGGAGAGGAAACTAGAGAGATGATAGAGTTCAAATAGATTTATTAATTGTTTGCAGAGAGTTACAGTCCAGTCATGAAGCTAATTATAAACTAGAGAAATGAGTGCTGAGTAAAACCATCGTCTCCCTCCTGAGTCTCTGCTACGTTCTTGGTTTTGTGGATTAAAAGCTGAACTTTGTAGTGACACGCTAGAATAAATAAATACTGAGGATGGCAGGAACCCAACATGTGGAAAGTTGTACTTTGAAATATAATATTTCTGCCCTTTGTATGTGGGTTTTTTTCTGTTTTTTTCGCAGTTGCTGCTCGAGTGCCCAGATGACATTTTTGCCTTTGAGTTCTGCCCCTCAGATCCAAATATTATCGTTGGCGGCTGCATAAATGGCCAGGTGCAGACTCTGACCCTGCTCTCAGTCTCTTCTATCATTTTCTGCCTCGTGATTTTTTTATTGTAACTCACTGCTTTCCCACGACTTCAGTGATTTATGTCTCTTCTATGAATCTTTCTCCTTTTATTTTATTTTTTTTTAATCAATGTTTGATGTTTGTTTTTTGTCTCAGGTCGTGTTATGGGACATCTCCACACATGTCACAAACTTACAGGGAGCACACTCGAGTGGTAAAAAGGTTTCTGACGACGCTGACAAGTTCGTAAGTATCTGTTTCCTGACGTCTAATGAGCAGCACCGTGTTGATACAATAACACGTGGTGTTGTGTGTTTTCCATGTTCCTGTAACTCTTCATGTTTGACTCCCCAGTTTATCAAAGCGTGCGTCATATTTTCAGTAAAGACAGACTCCTCTTCTCCTCGCTGGGTGCTGTATGACACAGTGAGATGATGATACGTTGACTCTCTCCTCATCCTCAACCTTTCATTAGTGGGGAATGCAGTGGCTCTAATGGTTCTTTTCAAGCCGATCCTCAGCTGTCAAAGCAGCTCCACAAACATACGAACACCAGAGGAGCAAATCTCTGACTACGTTTATATCACTACATGAACCCTGCAGACAATTAAGCTGCATACAAGCACCTTAAGAAACCCACGACACTTCAAAGACAGTTTCTGTCCTAGGGACATTTTATGCCATTAAATATTTTTGGGAAAGTGACATTTTTTGTTCTTAGGATCTCAGGTGTGAGTATTTTGTTTTGTTTTGTTTTGTTTTTTCAATCCGACACAAAAATTAAAAATGCATTAAAAAAAATGTTGAACCATCTCAGGGCCTAATAAAAATAATAATGAAATTATGAGAGTTATGTGAACATACTGGCCATTAAAGGGTTAAAATCCAAAATAAATATAATTAATATTTGATGTTAATATTTCAGGCTGAAGTAGTTTTAAAAGATTGAGTCATTTAAAGTGGAAAAAAATATTATTGTATAATATTTTACAGCAGTTTTTGGAACGGTGACATTTTTGGTCTGTAGGAACAAATGTGTTAGGATTTTAAAGGGTCTCCTAAAGGGTTAATGGGATTAGATTCAGAGAAATACAACAACAACATAAGACGTAAACTGACTCCTCCACAGTCGGCTCAGACGTCCAGACTCCAAATATCAAGCTACTTTTGTTTCGTCCCTGAAAGCCTGACCTCCACTGACATCTTCCACCTGACTGCCGTATTTAAATAGACACATATGCCCCCATCATCCAGCCCCCATTTGTTTTGTGTGTTTTTATTGCCTCTACAGTGGAACCAGCTGTCTCCATCCCCGTCCTCGCTACTTCCTCCTCTGTTTCTACCCCCTCCTCCTCCTCCTCTGTCCCTCCCTCTATTTTCTTTGTCCCTGTTTGCTCTTCATTGCCCAGAGTCAACAGCATCAGCTCCACATACTCCAGCTGTTACACAAGCTCCATTATAGCCGGTCCCCATCGTAGATAACACACAAGCAAATCAGATCACTGCCCTCGCTGCTGTTTGCTCTGTAAACAATAGCACTTTTATCAGCTAAAAGGCTTTATTTCTTTTTTTTTATGTGAGTGCTGTGAAAGCTGCACTACACCAACACCTGTTTGTGGCTGATGAGATAAACGACGGATTAAAATCCTCCTGTGTAGATTTGTTGTTTTATGTTTATATCATCAAGCTACAGGTGCAACACAAGGCCGAACTCGATGATGTTTGTTCTCTCGCAGTGATTTAACTTCAATAACAGGAAGCTTGTCCAGGTCCCAGATAGCAGAATCATTAGGGCCAAATTTGGCCCAATTTTGTCAAAGTTTCAGAAGGATGTTCGGCCTCTGTATGACCCAAATTAGAAAAACAAAATGACTCCAAAGCTCACCTCCAAAACATAGACTTAACTGCCCCGAATAACCACCACAGTCAAGACAAAAGTCTTCACCTTGTTGACTTTTACTTTTTAAGTAGTGTGGTAAAACAAAACTATGACATAGTCAAACCAAAGACCTTCACCTGCTTCCTCTGAGTCTGAATGAATCCAACAGTGACAAATGTCTGTTAGACTACAACCACAATCTTTGACATCTGGGAAAAGTCTGGATTTTTGTGTGAGTAGAATCTTTAGAGTCTGGACAAAAGCATTTTAAAATGCATAAAACCTGGTGTTGATAGTCAAACGGTGATGATGCACCATGTTGACGTGTATATGCCGTGAAGCTGTTTGGTTCAAACCCCGACCGAGTCGAACTTTCCTGCCTGTCTTTCCTCTGACTTTTATCTCCGTTTCCTGTAAATAAAACCTGAAGATCCAATTACAACTTGACCAACTTGACCATGGTCTTGGTGAAACGGCAACAAAATGTAAATGTTTTAAAACATTTTTACTGCAAATTCATTCATTCATTCATTCATGCTTTTATTGAAATTAACTTTTCATCTAAACACAGAAGCAACAATCTCAACAATGAAATAGACACACAAATATAAAACTACATAAAAAAAAAGTTTTGAAAAAGTTTGAAATTTTTATTTGGAAAAAGGACAAACACCTGAGTTGAGAGTAAATGTTAAGCTGCTTACAAACCATATTAGCTCCAAGTTTATAATAATAATACATATATAATAATACATATAACTTTTCTTTTTTTCTGTCTTAAAGTTTATTTTAAAACTAAGTCGGTACATGGAACATAAGTGTAGTTTTTTATTAAGAGTGTTCATGTGACAATGAAGTATTTTTCCTCTGCATGTTGTCGTAGTGTAACATGTCATCGCCGTATAAAGTCTTTGTGTAGAGATTAGATAAGAGCTGTCAGAGCTCGCTGTACTGAACACGTTGTGCCTTTTGTGTCCGACCTTCCACCAGGACCTCGACGACAACAAAGAGAATAAGACTCCTGTCGTGCGTTACTGTGCAGTGTCCGCCTTAGAGAGCAGCCACAAAGCACGAATTACCGATGTCCAGTGGCTGCCACCAACGTTTGAGGTACAGGAAGATGAAACGTGGAGAAATTAACGACTGTTTGTTTGACACAAAGTACGACGGGTTGTCACCGTTTCGTTTAATAATCTTTAATGTGGTGTTGATCTACAGGAGCTTTAATCACAGCTAATGTAAACACTGTGGTTTCTAACAGAGTTTAAAGTTTAATTACTGTTAAAACATCCATCATTAGTGACATAAAAAGGTTTAACGTCACTGGAAAGTAAAACAATGTAGGTTTTTATAGTAATAATTATGATATTTACAATCAGAGAGGTTGTTATTTTATTTATATTGTCATTTTTCAGGTTGTTGTAGAAACAACAATTATAATATTTAACAAGAAGATGATTAATGTGAAGGATCAGAGAGAAACAAAGTGTTTTTAACTTCCTGACAGGAAATAATTTGTCTATAATTTGTGAATTAGTGAAGTGACAGCAGATGGACATGGACAATATTGTGTTTGGTTTGTTATAAATGCAAAAAAAATGTGCAGAATAAAATAAAAATACTAATGAAATAATAAGTAACAGTCTCGTTATTACAAAATGTCAAAAATGTCTCGTTCGACAACGATAAATCACAACAACCACTGATTTCATGTCTGGATCAGTAGAATAAGACGATGATCGAGGTCGTTATGAAACATGAGCGTTGACGTTGAACCTCCTGAACATCTTTTAACTGTGTGTCTCTGATCAGGTGACGAGGACACGTTTACCGGTGGAGAACAAGTTAAACGTTTCTGTTCAGGTCGTCACCTCCTCTCCTGACTGGTACGTTTTAAAAACTACCGTCCTGATCTGTCGCTTTGTTTCTGTGTCTGATTCAAACAACCATGTTGTGGTTTTAACTGGTTTTATTATTTTACTACCAAACAGTCCAGACTCATAATGTAACGTAAACACTTGATTTAGTCATTTTTTCTGTTATTGTAGTTGATGGTTTGTTCCACACGAGGGCAGTGATGGCGACATCACTCACACGTTTCTCTTCAATGATTTAGTTTTAAATCTTTAAAGTATCTGTTAGTTAAATGTTGTGGATTTAATTTTAATTTAACCCAACATAATTTCAGGTTTTATTTCAGTTCTATGTGTTTTTTAGCCACATTTCAACCTCAGTCCCTCCTCACTCTGTGTGTCTCGGTGTTGTAATTGTTTGTATTTCTCAGCCACAAACATGTTGGTATTCGCCTCAGAGTCTTGATAAAAATGCAAATGTGGAGCGTTTTAGATGCGACGGAGTCATTGATGTGGTGTAATGATACGTTTCAGCATCTGTGACATTTCCAGGCTGAGTGTGTTTTTCTCTGTTTTTGAGCTGGGAGCTGTTTTCACCAGATGTCCTTGTTAATGAGAGCAGTGTGTGTGTGTGTGTGTGTGTGTGTGTGTGACCACATTTTACAGAAGCTGCTATTCAGCAGGTTATGAGGTATCAGCGTTGCTGCTGACGCCTGCAGCTTCTACATTAATACAAGCTGCTTTTTATACTGAGTGAGTGAGTGAGTGTGTGTGTGTGTGTGTGTGTGTGTGTGTGTGTGTGTGTGTGTGTGTGTGTGTGTGTGTGTGTGTGTGTGTGTGTGTGTGTGTGTGTGTGTGTGTGTGTGTGTGTGTGTGTGTGTGTGTGTGTGTGTGTGTGTGTCTGTGTGTGTGTGTGTGTGTGTGTGTGTGTGTGTGTGTGTGTGTGTGTGTGTGTGTGTGTGTGTGTGTGTGTGTGTGTGTGTGTGTGTGTGTGTGTGTGTGTGTGTGTGTGTGTGTGTGTGTGTGTGTGTGTGTGTGTGTGTGTGTGTGTGTGTGTGTGTGTGTGTGTGTGTGTGTGTGTGTGTGTGTGTGTGTGTGTGTGTGTGTGTGTGTGTGTGTGTGTGTGTGTGTGTGTGTGTGTGTGTGTGTGTGTGTGTGTGTGTGTGTGTGTGTGTGTGTGTGTGTGTGTGTGTGTGTGTGTGTGTGTGTGTGTGTGTGTGTGTGTGTGTGTGTGTGTGTGTGTGTGTGTGTGTGTGTGTGTGTGTGTGTGTGTGTGTGTGTGTGTGTGTGTGTGTGTGTGTGTGTGTGTGTGTGTGTGTGTGTGTGTGTGTGTGTGTGTGTGTGTGTGTGTGTGTGTGTGTGTGTGTGTGTGTGTGTGTGTGTGTGTGTGTGTGTGTGTGTGTAATGTTCATGTGTCAGTCATAAAGTAAATTCAGTGACAGCTCCAGTAGGTTTGAGTCTAAGTTTAATTGTGTTTCTGTAAAGCTCCATGTTTTTCTGGGATCTTCGAGTGACCAAACCTTTGACTCAGTCAGCGATGGAGAAGAAACAGAAGGAACAGAAAACAGTGAAGACGCCGTACAGCGTCCCCGACACGTTCAAACACCTCGACCGCACCTGGAAACCAATGTTCAAGGTAACGAACAGACTCAGGTGAAACATGAAACCATCAAATTAAAGCTGAAGCTTTTAACTGAACAGCAAATATTTTTCTTAGATTTAATTTCAGAAATGTTGTTTGGCTCAACTCCTTATTTCTAATCTCATCATGTTTCAGGTTTCGTTGTCAAAGATCGACAGGAGCGGTGAATTCGCTCCGTTGAAGTTCAACTTCCAACGCTACGCTGCGACTGGAAACACAGAGAAAAACACAGGTGAGAGGTTCAACCTCTGAGGCTTCGTCCACACGTCCAGAAACAAACAAACGTTTCCTCCTCTGGTTTGGGAAATAAGTTCATCCACATGAGATCGTTTTCCTAAATATACACATGAACATGGATAAATAAATACACCGTTCAAATCATCATC
The DNA here is from genome assembly GCA_016801845.1 of Polydactylus sextarius. Taxonomy (NCBI): domain Eukaryota; kingdom Metazoa; phylum Chordata; class Actinopteri; family Polynemidae; genus Polydactylus; species Polydactylus sextarius. The sequence continues at coordinate 25,413,661 of CM028910.1, forward strand.
ATCATCATCATGTTACCAGTCAATCATTGATCCAAACGTCAGTGAATCACTTCCTTGTTCCTAGAAGACGCACGAAACATGTGAGATAAAAGTCTCATGTTTACCTTCAACACCACTAAGGACCAAGAGAAACAGTCTCCGGGCAGAGATAACCACAGAGGAGGAAACTACTTGATATTGTTGTGGAGCAACACATCAGATAAATTAGACACTTTCAACAAAAGGCCTGATGTTTACAGTCACATCGACAGAACATCAGATGACCTTGTTGTGGACAGATAGAGAAGGAGAATTACTTTCTAAGACATAATGTTAAAGGTGGGAATCGACAACCGGTATAGATTTTATCGTTTCCATCGGGATCGTTCACCTCCAACGTTATCTATTGTTCTTATCGATTATTTCATTTCCCTGAACAACATTTAATCCTGTTTTGCTCTAGTTTTGTGTCGCGGTACGTTAACGTCACTCTCACTGACTCCACCTTCATCTTTGAAGATGACGGTGTTATTATTAGTTATTATTAATTAACTACACGCTGCAGACTGTGGTGTGTGAGAGAGACGGATCAGAACCATCCGTTTGTTTTTAACATTGTGTTTCATGTTGGAAACAATAAATTAACTTAGCGTCCAGTGTTGATTCTGTGGCGACCACCACACTGATCATCAAATGTGAAACCCTGCGATCATTTGTGACGGTTTCAACTGTGTCGCTGTTCACTTCTTTGATTCTGTTTATAGAAACCATGTATTGATAAACTTCTGCTGCCGCTGGGTTTTAAACATGTCTCTTCTTTGTCAACACGTTTCCTTCTACGGCAGCTGAGAAATATCAAGAAGTTGTTCTTCTATTTGGGAAAAGCAGCATATTTACTCTTGTTTTGCTGCTGGTTTCGTTCCCTCTCATGCTCCTCAGGACTTTGGTTTTTTTTGTTTTTTTTTTTTTATCTAATATATATAGATGGTTTCTCACGCTCTCCGGTCTGTCTGTGGTTGGTATCTCCCTCTGTGAGTCTGAACATAAAAACACCAAAGGCTGAGCTGTAGTTACCTCCTGTTGTCCCGTCAGCACCTGTAGTCTCAAGATGGCGACGTGCATTGAGCTCACCAGCTCTTTGTTTAAATATAAATGGAAAATTCAAAGCCGAGAACATTTTGACTTGTTGATAGAGGTGATTACGCATTAATGACGTCAAAAACCTGAACATTTAAATGTGTCTTTGGAAAATAAAACAACTAATTTACAAGAGAACATGGACTGTGACTAATACAAGATGAAATATCTTGATCAGTGTCCAAAAGATAGAGATGAGGATTATATTCTAGTTTTTACTTCTATTTTACACAAATGTGACACAAATAGAAGCAAATCTAAACACATTTTCCTCTTTAAAAGACTCAGACATGTTTCATTATATCTGGATTTAGAATAAAACCTGATAATAAACATTAAAAACGTGATTATATCCTGTTTTATGTTCACCAGACGTCTGAGACGTTTGTCGGTTTCTTGACTCATGTCTTGGTTGGTTGAACCTGGATCAGTGAAGCCTTCAGCTTCTCTTCTCTACTCCGGTTTCAGAGCACTTTATTAAGTGATTCGTCCTCAACAAGGCCCTCATAGTCGCTGAGTATTATCCTCGCCGACTGTCAGCTCTTTTCAATATGCAGCTCAGAAGATGATGGTGTTTGTCCTGGCTGCTCAAGAAGAGACGCGTCTTTGTCTGAAGCTCTGACTCCATAAACACAGAGATGCTGGACGGTGGTTGTTGAATTAATATGTTCACTAACTCAGGCAATAAATCTAGTTTTTTGTTTTTTTTCCCAGCAGCCCCGGGCAGTCTGTTATTAAGGTTTTAATGAATCCCTGTATGATTGTAAACTCTGTAATCAGTGTTTCTGATTCTACTGACGGTCGTTTTAGTCAGAAATCTCTGCTGGAGATTAAACCATCTACATGTGTAGCTGCTGTATCGTCTGTCTCGTATCCTCACACACATCTGAGATGAGGCAGAGTGGATGTGGAGGAGTGTGTGTGTGTGTGTGTGTGTGTGTGTGTGTGTGAGTAATGTGATCTGACGTCTACAGTTAATCTACAGACTGAAGCTGAGTCGTCGTCTGATGACGAAGTATGAACAGAAACATCTGTACTGTCTCTGACACAGTCTCCTCCATCTTTACACCACCCTCTCCTCTCCTTGACTGACTGACAACCTCCACCTCTCCTCCCACTCACCTCACTCATACACCACCACCAGCAGCAGCATCACCACAATCACCACAAACACTGCAAACACCACCAATCCAGGATTTGGTTTCAGATTCAGTCAATTTGGTTTTTTTTTAGTGTTTTACGTGATTTGTTACAACATCAACTGAACCGAACCCAATGGACGTTTTCTAAATGTTTTCCATGATGTCTTGTCAGTATTTTGTCTCTGTCGACGGACTGAAAACGGCCCCGTTGACCTTGTTTTCTTCACTCTCTCTTTGACCTTTGACCCTGGTCAGAAAAGACTGATGAGAATGACGACAGGTCAGAGGTCGTCCCAGACTACAGCCAGCTCCGAGCGCCGTCGGGTAAAATGCCCGCCGCTCTGGAAGACGTCAACAGTAAGATGTACATCGGGACGGAGGTAAATGTTGTGTCTTTATATTTACATCAGATGTGAAACAGGTTTTTACTAAAACTGAGGAGGTTTAGTTATAATGAGTTTCAGGGAAACACATTTCCCTGAAACACGTTCTTACAATGTTGTGATCTGTTTCCATCAGGATGGAGAGATCGTTTACACCGACTGGAAACTGGACAAAGATGATGCAGGTGAAAGTTCAGGTTTTGTGTTAATTAGAAAAAGAAACTCAACTGGTGTTTTCTTGACTCTTTAATGTTACAGATTATTAAACGTAGACGGAGTCACTCTGTTCTCATTCTGTCTTTCTTGCTCCGTCGTCTCGTGAAGGAGCCAAACCTCTCCACTGTTTCCGGGTCCATCACTGGCTGGTGAACACGGTGCAGCGGTCGCCGTTCTTCAGAGACATTATTCTGACCGTCGGAGCCTGGAACTTCGCCATCTGGAGAGAAGGAGTCATGGTAACATCTGTCGACTCATCTGAAGCAGAAATGAGATGAAGTTGATGATATTTAACGTCGTGTATTAAACCCAGGACGGTCCCATCATCGTGTCTCCGAGCTCGGAGCAGGTGAACACCGCGGGCTGCTGGTCTCTGTCCAGACCTGCCGTTTTCTTCATCGGTAAAGACGACGGCAGCGTTGAAGTTTGGAACCTGTTGGAGAAAAGCGACGCTCCCGCTCAGGTTCACGTTCATGTCACCAACACGTCGATTAACTGCATCACGCCGTGGACCGCCTCCTGTGAGTTTAGAAAGTCACAACTTAACTCGGTTCCCTCGACAACAACAACCTGAGAAGATCCTGAAATCATCTTAACATTCGTTTACTATAATGTTGAGTTTTATATCAACACATTGTGTCTTTTTAAACGTCGCTTTACCTCCAACACTTCAGTGATTCATTCATGTGTTAATTTGTTTTATTGAGCTGAGAAGAACTGACAAATATGTGATAAGTCAGTTAATGAATAACTGGTTAAAAGTTTTAGATTTAGTTTCTTTCTTTGTCTGTTTTATTTATGTTTTCACAACATTGGGGTTTCGTTCTTTGTTGGAATTTATTTTTATTTTTGTTTGTTTTTTCTTCTCCACAGCGAAGCAGCACTTCCTGGCTGTGACCGACGACCTCGGAGTAGTTTATGTTTTTGAAATCCCAAAGAAACTTTACAATCCGTCAAACAACGAGGTAAAACTGCCCAAACATTCACTTTTCTGTTTATTATTTCTCTCTCAGCGATAATTAGTTGGTCAAGAAACTGACAAAACATTTTCTTTTTGCTGTTTTACTTCATTAATCTGTGATTATTACTAGTAATAAAAACTAATATCATGAACCATTTCACCATGAATACGAGTCAAACTCCCCTCAACAGATATGTTACGTTGGTTGAAGTAATATCCAGTTTGACCGTCTTTTGTTTTCACAACCAAATAGTTAACAATGAAAGTAAATGATGAATCTGCTGATGTGGAACAACCTTCATCACCAGTTGTTATAAAACCAGACGTTGGGTAAGTCTTGTAAAACAGTGTTTTTAATAAACTCTGGGTTCACTTACTAAGTTATCAGTACTTCAGTTTATGTGTAGGGACCCTATTCATGCTACTGCTGAAGTGAAGTGATATTTTGAGCTTTATTAGTGGTTAAAAAATGACAGTTTAGATACGTTTGGCTGACTGCCCCATTTACTTTCATTGTTAACTATTTGGTTGTGAAAACAAAAGATGGTCAAACTGGATATTACTTCAACCAACGTAACATATCTGTTGAGGGAGTTTGACTGGTATTGATGGTGAAGCAGACGCTGGGTTCACTCTAAGACATCCAGCTCTTCAGTGTAATTAGTGTAAAACTAACTAACTTTGTCTTGTGTCTTTATCAGAGTAAGAAAGTGAAGAAATACTTTGAACAGGAGGAAGTCAGGTTGAGTGATTATCTGAAACGAGAGGAACTGTGGTCAAAATACAAAGATGAAGATGATGATGTGAAGAAGAAGAAGGTGAGTTCATCAGTAGATTTAAAGGTCCAGTAACTAACCTCATGTAAACCAGAAATAAAAGCATCGGCCTGTTTTGTTCCACCCGTCGATGTAAAGACACTTCGTGTCCTCGGTTTCTCTCTGACCCGCTGTGTTGTTGGAGAACATTAGGACAAATGTTTTATATTGACCCAGTTAACAGCCTGTTCAGTGGTTCAAAGTTGAAGCTGAAGTAGGCCATGGCTCCCTCTCTGTCCTCATGTTTAATTCATCCAGATCGTTATTTGATCCTTTGCTCCGGGGACAGTGTGGTTATTGACGGTCTGTCTGTGAGCTACACAGCCTCAGTGTTTTAGTGGTTGTCAGATATTAACACAGATACAGTCACATATTGTCTCCTCGCTCCTCCAGTGTTTCACATGTATCATGTTTTACTCCACAGGCTCATTCAGCTCTTTCATTTCACTTATTTAAGGTCAAAACTAAATCAGTTTAATGTCATTTTATGAGAAAACGTAACATTTTAGTTTAGTTTCTCTTTGTTACAGTTATAGTTCGTGACCGATTCCTCTTTTTTCTTTGGTTTTGTTTCCAGGAAACTGACAAACTTCAGGTAAAATCTCTGCAGGGAAACGAAGACGAGAGTGTGAAGACGTACAACGATTATCTGACGCTGGAGGAAAGTATCCTGAAGGGCATGGGTCTGTGGACGACACACGACATTTAACATCACACACACGACTACATTTATATAAAACACATTTTATACTCAGATGTTTACTTATTTGCTGTAAATGTGAAAAAAAAACCAATAAAAAACACTGTCTCTTCACTATGAATCACTATAACTACTTCACTGTTGTTACTGAGATATGATCTGTTACCACTGACATGTAACATATGAGACAGTGAACATTTTAGTAAATTGAAGCTGTGTCAGCGTTCAGAGAGACCTTGTGTTGAAGCCTCAGGGTCACGATGGATCTGAGATCTAATTACTGAGAAACATCATCCATTAGTGCCACCGCTCCTGAAGGACCCGACCTTGACAGGAAGTCGTCTCATCATTTTATCAGCAGCTGTTGTTGAAAGATACTTTGATATAAATGTTTCAATGAGATTAAGTCTAGTTCACACTGGTCACCATGGATCAGTGAGTCTCAGTCTCTGTCGTGATCGTTGGCGACTTGTGTTCCCATGATGTGGAGTCTCAACAACTGGTCTGAGACCTGTAGTGTTCACACTACAAGACTTGTCAGTGATTGACTCCCGATCACACCGTGACGTCACCAAACTCTACGTCTGGTCACGTGAACTAGACAGGATGTAGCCGCTGCTTCTCACCGTGATTTACAGCCGTTTATTGTTGATTTAGCACCGGTGAAGACGCTGCCTCCGACACAGACTAAACCGCTAAACCGGCGTGTAAACATCACCATGGCAACACGCTGGTTTTCACAGTGGAGCTGAAATCAGCGGCAGACCTCCCCGGTACCGGGTAACATCTGGATCAGACGCGGGGAGTTTGTAGAAAGTGAAAATGAAAGAAAAAGCGTTAAAACGTCAGACTTTTAAACGCTTGTGAGTGAATCAGTGAGCGGCAGCAGCATTTATCTCACATCATTGGCTCTCAGTCTCTTCAGACTCCTCCACTGGAGATCCATGGTACTCTGCTCCATTAAACGCTGCCCCTCTTCTCCAAGTAACTTACTGTTCACACCTACAAGTGTCTCTGTGACTAGAGACACTAAAAATCCTCTGTCACTACAAGAGAAAAGTTTCCTAAATGAAACTCAGTAACGAGGATCAGTGTGTTTGCAGCGAGCAGCACTTCTCCGTCTCTCTGGGCTCCTTTAGATTCACTTCTTCACGGGGATAAAATAAGGATGCCTCAGAGCGCCGGGGCCAAGCTCAGGTCAAGAGCAGCCCAACAAACCTATAGTCACAACTGACAGCCAGGATCCTGCCAGAAAAGAGGCCTGAGGGAGGGAGGGGGTCGCTGCATAATATAGCAGCAGCTGGCTACTGCCAGGTTTTCACACTGAGACTGAGATTCTTTAAAAGCAAAAAAACAAGATGAAAAACAGAAATATAAACATCTAGACGTTGGTGAGGAGGAGACAGGAGTGATCAGACGTCAACGTCAAAATGAGGAGGAGGAGGAGGAGATGAAGGACAGAGGTTGGCGTCCATGTGGCCTCAGAGGCTCCAACAAGACCCCGAGTGACAAAAGGGGCCTCAGCTTCTCCTCAAACCGCTCTGGGAATTCACTCTTCTCCTCAGAGGAGCCTCTCACTTTCTCTCAGGACAGCTCAGGAATGTGGCTTCAACACACACACACACACACACACACACACACACACACACCAGGAGTGTCTTCACCCTCTGGTTGTTATTATTCCAACAGTTGATGTAAAGACACGTTTTCAGACGTGTTTTAATGATCTGGATGTAAAAACACGAGGATTTTTAATGAAGCGAGATGGAGTTAATTTTTTTTTGTCACCGGTTCTTCACAAAGTTTTCAAGTCAAATCCAAGAAAACAATGTGAAAACAATGTGAGCTGGTGCTGAGCAGGAGGGGCTGTAAATCTGGCTCTGGTGAATTAAGCCATTGGCTCGTCTTTGTTCTGTCCGGCCTCTTAGCCGCTGATCCTGCTGAGGAGACCGTTATGTCTGGGTGGAGAAGGTGGGGTTGGGGCGGAGCGGACCGAGGGTCTGAGGACTAAACCTCCCAACATGGGGGCGTCCTGCACATTTCACACACAGTCGGCCGAGTCGGAGTCAGAGCAGCTGCAGACAGTGACGCGGCTAACGCTAACACGCTAACAAGCTAACACGCTAACAAGCTAACACGCTAACGATCGTCACAGATCAGATGTTCAGTCAGAAAAGAAACAACAGAGAATCAATCAAACTATTTAAACTGAATCAGTAAAACGATCTCTCCTGTTAAATCATCAGCCTAAGAAAAACGTGAAGCTGTTTCTTCTTTAAAACCATCAGAGAGGCCGGCGGTCGGTTTCATTACTTGACCTTTGACCTCATAAGAGATCAGGTGACCAGGGTGCTGTGGAGGAATGTTGCTGCCTCTTGACTCCTTTTCATTTTCTAATTTCAAAGCTCTCGACTGTTTGGATCCTTGTCATTTTACCAGAAGGTGTGTGTGTGTGTGTGTGTGTGTGTGTGTGTGTGTGAGAGAGAGAGAGAGAGAGAGAGAGAGGGAGCCTGAAACCTGGATCCTGGATTAATTATTTATTGGTTTATTTTACTTTAAGCTCAAGGTAAAATTGGGCTTTTCCATCTCGATTCTCTCGCCTGGTGTCAGGACCGTTTCCTCCGGTGCTGGATCTTGGTGATGTACCGAACATTCATGCACCAGTCACAAGTTTTCGATCTCTGGATGCTGTGTCTCACTGAGGTTTGTCACTGGTACTTGTGGTACTTGTACTGCTCATCCCTGTCTGTCAGGAGATTTACTCTTTGGTTGACTTGTGTTTATACGACTCTACTTGGTTTGGTCCCATGATCCAATCTCAGAT